>WJFF01000080.1:22605-38156 GCA_011800825.1 Fonsecaea pugnacius | reverse complement strand
CATCTAGGACAAAGACAGCCAATCAATCCTTGGACCTGGCGACGGGGGTAAAAACAAATTCCGAGGCAATCGTTTTCCGCTCCAATGGTAATACTCGGATCGCGGTATAGACAAAGATACATATGACCGCGAAAGGTATTTCAGATTGTGCGCTTAGTGTTACATTTACAACATTTGTCCTTTGATTCGATCTGTCACAGCAATGGGCGACTTTCCCGCTACAAGTGTAGCCGCATCGGGTGCCCTTGAACCACGTCAGAACATCCACCTGCAGGCCAACGGGGTAGCCTCTTCAGAGGCAGAAGTCTTGGAAAAATACGAACGAGAGCGACAGAAACGACTTCGAGATGATGGAAATGCTCAATACATCGATCCTTCCCTCGATGAAAAACTGACCCGCTTCCAAAAGGATGTGTGGGTCAATCAAGAGACACCCAATCCAGGACTTGCCAGAACCAAGGATGGCGACAAATTTAGAGTCGCAATTCTTGGGGCCGGCTTCGGAGGTCTGACCACAGCTGCCCGCTTGGTTCAAGCCGGTATCAATGACATTGTCATGCTGGATATAGCAGGCGGCTTTGGGGGCACCTGGTGTGAGTTGTTCTAGATTGCCCGTAACGTACAGCACTGACCTTTCCCAGATTGGAACCGCTACCCAGGGCTAATGTGTGATGTTGAGAGTTACATCTACATGCCACTTCTTGAAGAGATGGACTACGTCCCGAAGCATAAATATTCATCTGGATCTGAACTCCGAGAGTACGCAGAGATGATTGCCGATAAATTCAAGCTTCGAGATAAAGCGATCTTTCAAGTGAAGGTCAAAACTGCGACTTGGGACGAAGCAAAAAACCACTACGAAATTGTTCTCGAAAGATTAGACGGCAAAGGAGAGCTTCGACTGTTCGCGGAGATTCTCGTGTCCCATACCGGGGCCATAAATCTGCCAAAGATGCCAAAGCTTCCCGGAATGGCGGATTTCGTGGGTCATAGCTTTCATACATCCCGTTGGGATTATGAATATACTGGTGGGTCTCAGCGTCAGCCAGATATGGTCAACCTAAAAGATAAACGTGTCGGCTTCGTTGGAACAGGTGAGTGGAAATCTACAGTCTACCTAACCCGTAGGCATGATCGAGAGCCTTATGAACGTCACAGGCGCCACTGCTGTTCAAGCCGTCCCAGAACTCGCCAAATGGGCTAAACAGCTGTACGTTTTCCAACGCACTCCAGCCTCGGTAGACGCCCGCAATAACCGAGCCACCGATGTAGAGTGGTTCAACAATACTGTCCGCAGCGGTGGACCCGGTTGGCAACGACGCAGGCAAGAGAATTTCAATCTCCTTATATCGAACATCGATCAAGACGTTGATCTGGTTGATGACGAATGGACACACATGCGAACATTTTCTTACGTGGTTGGATCGCCAAACCCCTTCACCGACGCCGCCAGTTTTCTCGCCGAAGCTCAAGCAAGGGACTTCCCCCGTCAGGAAAAGATTCGAAGGCGAATCGATGACATTGTGAAGGATAAAGACACCGCCGAAAAGTTGAAACCATGGTACTCTGGTTGGTGTAAGCGGCCATGTTTCCACGACGACTACCTCCCAGCTTTCAATCGCCCCAATGTCCACCTAGTCGATACGAACGGCCAAGGAGTAGAAAAGGTTTATCGACAAGGGATAGTCGTCGCAGGGAACGAGTATCCTTTGGACGTTATCATTTTCGCAACAGGCTACATGATTAAAGGAGGCGACAGCCCCGCTGCAAAGGCCAATTTCGAAGCATACGGCAAGAATGGAGCTTCCATGGACAAGGCATGGGCCCAAGGGGTCACCACCCTACACGGATATATTTCCAAAGGATTTCCTAATTACTTCTTTCCTGGACCGAATCAATCTGGGGCCGCAGCAAACATGGTTTTCGGAATGCATATTTTCTCGGAGCATTTGGCGTATATCCTGACCTACGCCTACCAGACAACCCATGGCGGTCCTGTCCGCATAGAAGGTAATCGAGCGGCTATGGAAGATTGGTCTCAGCAAGTCGCCTCTCGCGCAACTGCGTTTGCAGCAATCCCAGGCTGTACCCCAGGATATCTCAATGGAGAAGGGGCTGCTGGTAAACAATTAGCTCCAGAAGAAGCTAAGATCGCGGCCAGGGCTGCATTGTGGGGAGCTGGAGTTCAAGACTATATTCGCATCCTCCAAGACTGGAGGGAAGAGGGCACGCTGAAAGGGCTCGAAATTACGCCGGTATAGAATCCGTCGTAGAATAGTCCTTGTCAATAGGGAGGACTACTTGAGCTTGAAGGTGCAATCCTATTCCATCGACATCAAGTGATGCTGTGGGATTCTGCAGCCTTTACCCTGCTGGCCATTACTGAGAATATCGTGGAAAGCATTGCCTTGCCAACGACCTCCCCACTAATACATCCAATACCCTCGAGAGAAGAAAAACATCCGTCTCCATCGTGATTCGGCATTGGCAGATCCCAAGCTACGTCAACGGGTATACCAAGGATTATCCATCTGTCTTCAGCTGTCATTCAAAAGGACTCGGTCAAAGTAGCCGCTTAGCAACGAGCATTCTCTTCGAATGGTGTGACGAATCGAGGTCGTCGATAGTGGACGCTTGAATCGGCGAGTGAGCGCTCAGGTCGATAACAGGCCACTAGTACGAAAGGGAAGCCGAGTGGTTGATGGCAGTAATGATGGTGGAGAGGACTCGAGTCTTTGGAGAACTCTCGACCTCTCGGTCACCTCTTAACGGGGACAAAGAAGCAGGTGTTGGTTTACGATAATCCATTTTATTTTATTTTTTTCTGGAAGAACCACAGAGAAAGCCAGAGTGCCAACCAGCCGGTCATGTCCCTTCCCCCTCCCCAAGCGCATGTAGTACAGGATATGCACTGTATCATCCCTTAAGCTGTACTCTAACGCTCTTCCCTTCCGGATCTCGTTAACCGTGACGTCCATCCACATATGTTTGTACTTACGCGGTGCCAGGCTAAATGTCTTTCGAGGTCCCTTGCATCTGCGGATCTCATCCCTATACGTGATTTTTCTAATTGAAAAGTTGGTGCTCCTATTTTAAATCTCGCGATGGCTCCAAATCTTGACGGGCCGGGCCTCCTATTCGTGAACTCGAAAATCTCGTCCGATCAATTGTCGCCAGAGTTGTTTCGGCATTGGTATGACGACGAACATGTACCGGACGTCTTAAGCACCGGCGGTGTCCGATGTGCATTCCGCTTTTATACGGCCAGTCCAGATCCTGACACCATTGAAAAGCCATATCTGGCCATGTATTCGGTCGACCAAACCAGTTTTCTCCTCAGCCCGGCGTTTGACGTCCCGGTGCATAGCGACAAGTTGCCTGGGTTGACTCGATGCATTTTCGATTTTGCCCAGTTTGATGTGCGAATCTACATCACGCTGGGGAAAGAGGAGCAAGCCAACTGTGACTCTGGTGAGAATGCACAAGATTGATGATTGACCTCAAATAGGGTGAGTGGGGTGATGGTTGACTGTGTGGTCCAGGACCGACAGGATTCCTTGCCGCTGTGCAGTTCGATCTTCCAACGGAGCTCAGCTCCCTTTCGCCAGAGGAGCTGGTCAAGTGGTATGCGCAGCAAGATAAAACTTCGCCAAAGCGCATCCGCCTATTCCATTTGTTTACGGCCACCTTAAACAGCTTGCCGCCTGAGGAAAGTCCTTTGCCTAAACCACCGACATACCTCGCACTGGTGAGCGAGCACACCCCCACCTCATCAGTGACCTTGCACAGAGCCTTCCAAATCACCTGAAGCAGGCATGGGCAGGTGCGCAAGCAAGAAGCCATCATGCCCAGTTTCTGACCTTGATTCTCTACTGCAGCACGAGTACGGCGATCAAAATGAGCTCACCTCGGCCCTTGCACAGCTCAACGAACGTGGATCGGCCGCCATTTTCAAATTGACCAAGGGCTTCGGGAACCAAGCTCATGACTTCTAGGACATCAGGAATATCATTGGAGAATTGATGACGTGAGAGGACTCGGTTACAGGAAATGCCGCAGCCAAAAGTGGTATATTGATTGAACTTAGGCTCTTGTCTAGCAGCTCCTCGCACTCTTCTAGGAGATGCCCAAACAACTTCGGATCTGATAGGGGAATCTGTAAGCCAATGATTATACGTCAGTCGTGCGTAGCCTTGGGTCATGATTTCCCGACAACCCTGAAGAGATCACGTCGCCGCAGCCACTCAACGTGAGCTGAGCCGTTGCCACCTTGTGTCATTTCAGCGGCGTCGAATGTTCGCTGTACTGTAGAGCTGGAAGGTATGTGTGCGGCCCAGAGTCCTGGCAAGATCGGTCAACAAGGAAAAGCCTCGTCAAGAACTTAGCAGTACCGGGGACGGTGAACCCTCTCGAGATCTACACTAAGGTGGACTTATGCACCCGACATCTAAGCCGTCGCGTTTACGGAGATCGAACGTTTGGAGGCAACGCCCGGCTTGGAGATATGCCTGGCACCGACCTCCTAAGCACTCACTCACCCAGAACTTCTCTTGCCGCAATACATCTGACATCTGCTTAGGGATCTCTCGGAGGGTATCGTCCAAACTATCCGGCGAGAGGACGTTCACGCTTGTTGACTTGCCCTAGGACCGACGACCACACAAACCGCCATCGAGTCTCTATTCCGGTGAGAGCCGGTTTCGAATGGTTCCAAAGAGCACGATGAAGACCTGCCGCTCGTCAGGAACTGCGTCGACCAGCGTCGACCATGTCCTTGGCATCTCGTCGATCCTGAGTCATGCACAAACGAGAGAAGCCCGCGACTGCGGCCATATTCGGGCAAAGGCAAACACTGTAAATGCAATTCTCGTGTCTACTCGAATTCACTGCGAACCTTACCGCACGGCAAGAGAGGTAAAAACACAAGAGGATCCGCTCGGCTCCGCTCAAAGCCTCCACTGGTAGCACGACGGTGCAAAATCTTCACAAGCCAAGGTGCATTCTCCAACCACAGGCACACTGGCGAACGCCTTCAGTCGCGCCAGTAGCCTCAGCTCCCAGGGATGCAACATCGTCAAACATGTCACAGAGGTGAGCACTGACTAGGGGGGAAGAGGCCAACGATTGTCAACAGCCACTTGGCAGAGACGACTTAGTCCGCGTTCTCCGCATTCTCTCGTCTGACGATGAATGGAAGGAATGGGATTCCAAGGAGCCCCTTTCCGATCTTGTGTTGTGAACCACTGAGAGGGCGGTTGACTCATGGTACAGCCATTTCGGGGGCCGCGAGAAGCACCAATGACAACGATATTCCTCGCTCGTCTTCACTACCTCTCTGGGTCCGTGGGCGGCGGCCGGACATCGATAGACGCGGATGATCGGCGCCAAGTTTGAGGGGTGCGGGGTGTGCTCTTTCCGGGGCCCCAGGTCCGGTCGATATGTTGTTAGTGGTGCATAAGATATCACCTTACACGTCCCTGGTCCATCTGTATGTCCTTGGATGGAAGTGAAACAACGATGCCTGTTATCAATGGAAATTGGCCGTCCGTAGCTTGCCAAGCTCTCTAGGCACCTGATTGGTCTGATCCATGCCCTGTAGCCACTCGTTTCCTCCCCCAGGGCTCGGGCTAGTGCTTAGCGTGAGGGGTGCGTGCCTATCTCTATGGGCTGCTGGCTGTTGAGGACCTGCAAAGATTCCGTCCTTTCATCTATCGCATTTGCCTTGTGGGTTCAATCTACACCGAAACACATTTCGCCTGCCACAACACCCAGCCGTCGATGGAAAGGGTCCAGAAAAAAAGGTGCAGGGCGTCCGTGGCGTGCGCAGAATGCCGGGCCCGCCGCACCAAGGTCAGTCCTCTACCACGCCAACGACGCTGCAGAAGAGTAGCTCATTGTCGCAGTGTATCCTTAGCAATGGCCAGCCTCCATGTGACCAATGCCGCCTCAATTCTGTTGATTGCGTCCTTCGAGACACTGATCAGCGCAGAAGGTGAGGGATGCTCGCGATCCAGATCTCATAGTCCCGACGGGTTGCTCACACCTCTGCAGGCCTTCGTCCAAAGCGCATGTGGGCGCACTGAATGAGCACATTAAAAAGCTTGAGGCCATGCTCCTCGAAGCCGGGCATGCCAAGTTGGGGCATGGGAGCACTGCCCCGGCTGCTGCTCCTTCTTCGACCGCTACATCTGATCCCGCTCTTCTTCTTCCTTCCGGCACCGCGACTGCTGCTCTTATCGACCCATGCTCTTCAAAAAACGCCGCGGAAGCCGGCTGGACACCGACGGCCGGCTTAACTCAATGCCCTAGCCCGGCAAGGACGCAACTAGGTCAGGGGACGGACGTTGTGACGACTTCAAACGTGCTTCAGGAGTCTGCGGCAGCCTCCTCAGCTACTCAGCCATTCTTGAATCCGCCTCATCCTGACCCACCTGTTGATGCGGCGGGACCCCGCCGTGAGGATGACGATGGGCAGAGACAATACTACGGTTCTGCAGCCAATTTCCGCAACCACCCGGATTCATCGCACGAGCTTGCCAAGGCACGTGCTCTGGAGGGAACAACACGAGCTCGACGGTACATCAACAGCATGCCCCTCGATGTGCACGACTATTTTATGTACTGTTTTTGGACCTACTATAATGCTGCATGGCATATGCTCGTTAAGGAGGTGTTCACCGCCGACCAAAACAATGGCGGAGAATTCTATTCCCCCCTCCTTCACCTGTGCATTCTCGCCATCGGATGTCGTGCAGCAGACACCTCGCGACCCGGTGTGTCGGATTATGCCTGCGTCAACTACGAATCTCCGATACACCGTGAAGCACGATACCTGCTCCAGGGCGATATGATGATGACGGAAACGTCGATTTCGATGATGATGGCGGCCCTCTTGATGGCAGACTTGGAAGGCAATCTACGAAGGTACAGTACGGGATGGTTCTTTTGTGGTATGTTATTCAGATGTCGAGCTGCGGGTGAACCCCCACCCTCGACGGCTTTTTTGTTAATGGAACGCAGGAGTCGGATCCAGAATGTTCTTTGCGCTAGGTCTTCATCGCGAAGGCTGTCAAGGCCAGGTTTCGAGTCTGAGAGCTTATTCCCGTCTTCTGGCGTCGTATGCATGTGTGACTCATGATAGGTATCTTCCGCACTTCCGGTGGATGGCCTTTGACGTGGCTAACTGGCACCTCCAGAGCATGGTCGCTGTTCTTCGGCCGTCCGACCACAATCAAGGATAGCGACCTGGTGCATTGGGCCCCAAACCGTGGTGCAAACGCGCCTCGACTCAGTGATTATGTTGGCCTGGAAGTAAAAGAGCAGATGGAGATCTACGAACTCCACATGCAGTTCGTGGGCTTGGCTGCCAGGATCGTCAATGAGCTGGACTTGCAGACTGGTCTCTCGCGGGCAAGCGAATACTACAACGTGGCCGCCTTGGACCAAGAATTCCACACATGGTACCTGAACCTGCCAAATCACCTGCAGTGGAGGAATGAAAACATCGAGAGAGCCCATTTTAGTTTCTTCCTTCTTCAGTAAGACGCTTTCCCCTCTCGCCACGTGTTGTTTTAAAAGACTGACAGGGTGATCGATAGCCAGACGTATCATTTTGCACAGATCCTGCTCCATCGTCCATTCAGTATTGGCGGAAAGTCCGAGGATCTGCTCCCCGGGCAGACCCCACAGCGAGTCGACATGGTGGCCGAGTTTTCGCGCTCCGCCTGCTACGAAAACGCGGCACGGATCGTCCAGATCTTGGTGGCGCACCGGGAGAAACTCAGATGTCATCAGATGTACATGAACACTCCTCAGCACTTGGCCGCGGCCACCATCGCTCTTATCGCGCGCATGAAGAGCCCAGCATTTGGTCAGGCGTGTGTCAGAGACCTTACGATCTTGGCGGAAATTGCCGCCGACATGAGTGAGACCCATGTTGAATCGAAAAGAGTTGCGGTCTTGATCAGACATGCGCTTGGAAACACTGGCACGAGTCGACCTCGACGTCCCGGGACGGCTTCTCAGCTTCCGATTGTTAGCCATGAGGCGGGTCGATGTCTTTCCGACGGGTCTTCTGCAGTTCACGCCTTGGGCACCGAATTGGATCCGACCTCCTACCGGGCTGCGCGGGACTACAACTTCGGGAACGTGGAAGGCCCACATAGCTCTCGGTTTCGAGGCGAAGAAGTCCTCCCAACCCCTTCTTCGTTCATAAATCGGAGTAAACGATACCCCCTTATCCCTGGAGATGGTGACGCCTTTTCCGACTTCTTGTTCCTCCCTGATGAGCAGGAGCTACCTCATCTGGGTGGGGACGACCTGTTTTCTCTTTGAAGAGGAAATCGACCTAGGAGAATCAGGAAAGGGAGGGAGCATTTAGTGGGTTTTCTCTATAGCTATGGATCTTACCGACATGGAGGGTGGTGTCATTAATTTGCTGGCCATTCAACGGTCACGCAGCTGAGCACGATCCTTGTCTGCTGGCGTACGCAAACTACCATGAGAATCATTAAGCAGCAGATCCGAACCAAGTTTTTTGCGCATGTGTCGACCTCTTAGCCTCGAACATGCTCTGATGCCCGATATTTGCATCGTTTCAGAGCCCTTGAGATCATGGCTCGTTGCGAACTGAATGTTTCCTCCAGATCAATGTTAATTAGACGGACATTCCGGTGACCTCCCTCGAGAGGAAGCTGAATCGTCGACTTCACCCTATAGAGACTTCATCAACAATAGTATCCCACATTCTGTAATCATCTCTGTTCAGCTTACGGCCAGTCTGCTCGAAAAGAGGATAAAGGCGGCAAGAATGGAGGGGAAGACGAGATTCCCTTTAGATGGGGTTTCCAAGAAGTATAGAACAGGTCCTGGAATTTGAAAAGAGGGTCCGGACTCCGCTACTAACATTCCTCCACGCGTTGCAATGCTGTCAGCCATATAAACTATCGTTAAATAGGTTCTCGCGTGTTTGAGAATCTAGGGGATGAATGTACCATTCTTTGGCGAGATAGATCTCAGAGTAGCCCGAGATATAAGGGTCGAGATCCACACTTTCTGAGTCCAAGCCAAATGCAGTCGTTTCTATCCTATTCCAATGTCCTCCATCCTTCCATTACAACCGCGTCTGATCAGGACAGGACGGTAGGAATTCCCGACCGTTGATGCCTGATCTGGGGCCATTCCGCCGGTGAGTGATAGCTTATACTTGTTTTCGCCTCAACCAGCATTTGATGCTATGGTGTATAGTCCTTCCGTCTGTGATCTTTCTGTGGCTAGTAGCGTTGCTAGGATTCGACTACTCCTTGCCAACCAGGAGTTGGTTAGGCAGGCGAGGTCCAACGCCCGCCCCAGACGGGTATTGTGCGGGTTGTGGGTCTTGGGGTCCCCATGCGATGGATTGGCACAGCGCAGTCAACCCCGCAGTTATCCCTCTTCTGATCGCAATCAGCCTTCCACTAGGTACGAGGTAGTTATATGTACAGCAGTCGCCCTCACTGATGCCTAGGGTGTCCCCTACCTTCTCTCACCCTATCGCGTCTCCATTATGAAGATTGATCCAACTCCAACCCTGACCCTCCCACAAGTCCCAATTCAGGATTATGGAGTCCGAGACTGCCGCGACCCACACTGAATCCAAAGCGGCCAAACCTCGTCAACGGACCTCTGTGGCGTGCGTCCATTGCCGCCGGAAAAGAGTCAAGGCAGGTCCCTTAGCGAGGCGAGCTAGAGGCTCTGGCTGATCGGAGAACTGCAGTGCGTGGCCATCGAGGACCACCTCACCTGTGAAAACTGTGTCCAAAACCGGCTCGACTGCGTCTACAATCTGGAGGTGAGCCAAATTAGGTGAGAGGGCTGTCTTCCCGCCAGGCGCTCAATGCACGTTGGACTCACCCGAGAATCAAGACCGCATCCGAAGGGGAAGGCCAGCACCCACACAACAGACAGCGCGAAGCCTCTGCGCAACTCGCAGGATGTGGACGGCTCAAGGCACAGAGCTCCGTCTTCCCCCGATAAACAGACGTCTAGGTGGGCATCAGAGCGACCTCCCGTTGACTCGTTCCCGTCACTCGAAGACCACGGCCGAAGCTTTCCTGTGAGAGCGACCTTCCAGACGTCCCCGGCCGACTCGGTCCGGTCACCGGCAACCTCCGCCAGCCCAGTGTGTAGTGAAGAGTTGGTCGATAAGCTCTTGTCGACCTCAGGGTATCTAACCCTCGATAGTTCTACTGGTGCAAAGCGGTACTTTGGCCCCACGACTAATCTTCATGTCTACTGGAGTCCACACACAACGATAGCCTTCTGCCAGTCAAACAAGCCGCAGAGACGAACGGTGGGAATCATTAACGAGCTCTCGGTGGAGACCCATGACCACCTCATGTCATGCTTTTGGCGCTACCACAATACCATCCTGCGAGTCATAGAACGGGACGAATTCTATAAGGATAAGGAAAATGGTGGGACGACATTTTACTCTGGGTTTCTACACCTCTGTATACTTGCCTTGGGGTTTCGGTTCGCCGATAAGTCGAGACCCGAGGTTCGGAGATTGATGCTTCCTCACTCTCCGCTTGAGTCGACCCTGCACCGGGAAGCAAAGCGGATGGTCGAATACGAGCTGGAACATCTGGGCGGGATCCCTTCGGTGCAGGGTATGCTACTGCTAGGAGATCTGGAGTGCGGTTGCGGGCGAGATAACACGGGCTGGATGTTTGGAGGTAAAGCACCTGCGCGGCGGTGTTAGATCAATCCCCGTTGACCCCCGGAACAGGGATGGCATGTCGACTTTGCTTTGACATGGGACTCAATCGCGACTGCTCGGCCCTGGGACTCTCTCCGAGCGAGGTCAAAGTCCGGCAAGCGGTGCTTTGGGCCTGTATTATTTACGACAAGTGAGCTGAGCATGTCCATTGCTCCTGTACACACACTCTACTGACCTGGGATTCATAGGTACTGGGCTTTATATTTGGGCCGATCGACGATGATCAAGTCATCCGACCTCGACGTACACCAGCTGGGTTATCAATTGGAGCAAATGAGCACCGATGCGCTGTCGGCACGAACCGGCAGCCGAAGGGTGGAAAACCTCTCTTATGGTGTCCTGCTAAGCCTAATGGAGATTGCTGGCAAGATCACCGGCGACATTCAAATCCCCACGGCCGCCTCACAGCAGCAAGCATATCTCAAAGTCGCCGCGCTCGACCGGGACCTTCTAGAGTGGTACGAACAACTGCCCGCCCGCCTCCAGTGGAGGCCGGAAAATCTGGCGATGGCCGAACCGCCATTTTTCTTACTCCAGTGAGTCCTGCCATAGCCTGAAGCGGTGGTGCCCCCTCCCTAACTTCAACCAGTCAGCAATACCATACGAATTTCGCATTACTGCACCGCCCATTTGTTCATCTCAACCGCGAGATGCACGAATGCGCCAACGCAAATCTGCCATATGAGAAGACGGCCGAGGTTTCGCTGAATGTATATCTGGAGAGCGCCGATCGAGTGGTCCAGGTGCTCCGAGAACACTGTAAACGATGCGATGCCAGCAAACTCTGTTTAAACACGCTTCACCACATCGGTACTGCC
This sequence comes from Fonsecaea pugnacius, assembly GCA_011800825.1. Lineage (NCBI taxonomy): Eukaryota > Fungi > Ascomycota > Eurotiomycetes > Chaetothyriales > Herpotrichiellaceae > Fonsecaea > Fonsecaea pugnacius. Next base: position 26,579 of record WJFF01000080.1, on the reverse strand, counting down.
GCAACCGCGTTCATTTTTGGGGTCACCCTGGGAGACAGGAGCCGAGAGCAGCCTGTAGACTTCCGGGGTCATTTGAAATTCCTCACCCAGATCCTCTGCGACATGTCTGGTACTTACCAGCCCGCGGAACGGATGTACGTTGTCCTTAAACGTGTCTTGCCAGCTTTGGACCGGAGTGCCGACATGCAGAAACCCCGCCCCGAGAACGGGGTAATGATGACGGCAACCAGCTCCTCTATACCGTGCCGAAGAGCGAGTTCCGAAATTCTTGACGAAGAGGGAGCGACGGTGAAGAAACGTCATCTCGACAACTTCGAGGCGAGGTCCAGAGCCGTCCACTCCCCCGGGTTTTTTGGACACGAAGCACCGAAGAGTCCGATCGACTACACGACTGGTTCGGCGGACTTGGACGCTGACGCCAGCTGGTCATTTGGCTACCTGCCCCTGACGGGCCTCACGCCGTTTGACTCAATCCCTGACAATCCAACCGACTTGGTTGATTCCAACGTGTCAAGTCGGGCTGAAGATGGCCTCGGATCCAGACTCGACCAGTATCCAGACTCCTGGACCGAGAACTTCTGGACTCCCCGTGAAGGATTCCAACATTAAACAATGGAAGGGCCGGGAAGGATCGGCTGTGATGCTTGTGATCTCTCAAACCGGAGAAGGGGTTGGTTCATTGCGTGGATGTCGTGGAGAAGTCTGTCGCTCCCTGGGTTATGTTTCTGCTTCAGGTGTTGGATATCATGGGAGGCCGGAACCTGGCCAGATCAAGCCGTAAATCAAACTTGTCACTACTTGTCATACGGATCTGATTTGCCTAGGCACTCCATTTGTAGCTATGAACGTTGAAACCGCCTGAATACAGGTCGAGCAGAACAAACTCCCTCTCTTCACAGTCGAGCGGTCAAGGTAGCAGTGTCTCTGTTGGCCCACTCACGCATCACCTTTCTCTGGATCTTTCCGCTTGCGAGCTTAGGCTTTGTCGAATGCTAAGGAATCTTGTCGGGCTCTAGAGTGGTGCAAGAAAGGTATCGTTGGCCGAGGGGTCCTGATTGATTTCGTCGAGTACGCCCAGAGGCACGGGATTGGATACGATTGCACGAGCCATTACGCCATTTCTCTCGCCCGCGTCAACGATATCGCCAGGGAATCCAACATCGAGTTCAGAAGCGGTGACATTCTCTTTGTCCGAACTGGTACGGCTCTGTCATCCCCTTTTTCCCCCGTTACGTTCCGTATGAAACTTCGTCTCACACCATGAGCGCCGGCTTCCACCATCTCGTCCGGGCTTGACACCAAGCAAACAGTTATTCCACGGGCGGCCTTATGTTTCTGTCCACCTTAACACTGCCAGCCGCCATCAATAACATACGTTGAGCCCGTGATGAATTTGCTCTGGTCGCTCAGCAGGAAGGCGACTAAATCCGCGACTTCTTCTGGCTTCCCTCTGCGGTTGATCGGCGTGGCCTTCAGAAGCGAGGGGTCTTTCGAGGCAGCATCTGCCTCAAGGAGAGGCGTCTCAATGGCGCCGCTGCAATTCTGTCAGCCATCGAGTGCCGATTATCCTCCGACGAGTCTCTCAAAGTACTGTATTGTGAGCGTGAGTGACTTACGGAGCAACACAGTTTACACGAATACCGCGCTCATCAGCATCCCTTGCACTCGCCTTGGTCAGACCCACGACTCCAAATTTGCTCGCACAATATGGGGCGTTCTTTGCTAGGCCCAACAGACCAGCAACACTAGCCATATTGACCACACTCCCATTCTCTTCCAGGATTCCGGGCTTCAGCTGTTCGGCGAGACAGTTAAAGACTCCTTCTGTGTTCACCTCCATTGAGAGTTTATATTCGCGAGAGCTCACTTCCCAAATTGGGGCAACGTTGCTCCCTTTGCCAATGACACCGGCGATATTGGCGCAGCCATCAAGCTTCCCGTGTCGCTGCTTTACATGCTCAACGAAGAGTTTGACTTCGTCACGATTGCGTACGTCCATCGCGTGCAGTGAGAAGTTTCCGCCGCTACTTTGAACCTCCTTCTCCAGTTTTGGGTAGTTGAGATCTGTGAGCGCAACAGTGGCCCCCCGAGATAAAAGAGTCCTAGCGCATGCTAGGCCAATGCCAGAGGCAGCGCCAGTAACAGCAAAAACCTTCCCGGACAAAGACGCCATCTTTATTTTTTTGGTCTTGTCATCCACTCGGTCGACCACTCTAGAGAACGGTACAATGGATGATGTAGAAATGCTAAATTGAGCCCTTTTCGAGTCTGAAATAGGGGACCTAACACCACAATAGCGGTCCTAACGATCCTATCGGAAAAATTCGAGGCAGATGCTCTCGCTAGAGCTACTCCCGCGGGATAAGCACTTCCGAACGAATCTCCTAGCGCATGAGGAGCTCTTGCTCATCCTGTACCTACCTTGCGGATAGGTAAAGCCTAACGCCTTGACGCTTATATGGCTTTCAGCTAGGTGAGAGCTGGCCGATCTCTAGATAGAGCATTTCAGGGAGATCGAACAGAGTGGATGTAGAATTGGTGCAGACGCAAGAACTAGGGCACGGGATCTAAGGTGTTACATAGCTCATTCCGAAGGGTTTCTTAAGCATGGCCCTTCTCTCGTAATACGGTGCTGGATAAGTTACGGCCGATATTCGTAGATCCAAAGTTGCACTATCCACCAAATTCCAGGACGTCCAGGCGGCCGTCCTGAAAATAGTGGATATGTAAGGAAAACAACGATCTCCCACCCGGCCATCGGGTAAAGATAGCCTTATGTGATTCCGGCCCCAGCAAGTAAGCATGGCTTACTAGTCCTTTCTTGGTTAGCCTTGCTAACTAAGCAGAATAATATATAAATGTGAGGGCATTTAGTATATCTATACCTCGTACTAACGCGAACGTAATATTAGGGTAATTTTACGTATTACGCCCTGAACCTTCTGGCGAAGGCCTTTTTCTCCGGAAAAGGTTTAGCGTTACGCGTAAACGCCGCAGGCGCCGAGCCAGGGGTCTGAGATGCTGAGACAAATTCCAGTCGCAATACTCGCCTGTAGTACGGTTGAGCAGGTAACCTCTATACTTGCAGGGGTAGCTAAAGCTTGTCACTCCGGAACCTCTATCCTCGCCATCTTTGTCTCAACGTCTTATGCCACCCGACGTGGTCATGCGCACGCTCAATGTGGCTTGTTGCACCATGGCGGACCGTTTCTTTGTCATAAAGGCTCCTGGAGGACGACAATGCTAGAAGGATTGAAGAGCAGAGACTTGAAGCCTTCGAATGTCGATTCCGTGATTTCTGGATGCGCTGGCCTGTCAAAGGTCCGGAGGCCCAGACCAGACAAGGGAGCGCATGAGGGTTGTCCGTATTGGAATCCCCTTTTTATGCGACGGACAGGGGGCTCCCGATATTAACTAGCACCGTATCTATTTTACTCGGCCTCAGCTAATGAAATGTATCCCCCAGTGGCTGCGTCGAACAACCGACCATGTGGCTGATGCAGCCATCAACTGTAGCCGAAACTCCGAACCCGGACGCAGGAGAACCCCTGCTGTAGGTGTGTAGCTTTGTATACGATCTCGACATGGTGTTGATCGATATCTCGCTCTCATGTGGGCAGGGATCCTTTTCGGGGCCCAAAATCACGAGGTCCAGATGACCATGCACCTCGCATCGCCGTCATCTACGTTGAGAATCGATTCGAGGTCATTGTCTCTGAAATTAAGGATCGCGAACCCCTCTTTGTGACAGGTCCTCTGCATGGAATGGTAAAGAACAAGTATGTACAGTAGTAGTATAGGCGTGTCCCCAGTCAGCATGTTGGGGTGGCTCAGTAAGCAAATCAGGGTGGCAATGTTCGAATCAAGCAAAAAGTGACGGAGGAACGAAGTGATTCTGGACGTCCATTTGATGGGCCTTTTAGGACATTAAAGGAGGAATCAAGCCACATTCTTGGCCTGATGAGTCGTTGACT
>WJFF01000080.1:0-11488 GCA_011800825.1 Fonsecaea pugnacius | reverse complement strand
AATGCAAATAACGTCATCCTCGGAATAAGGAGAAACCTCCGAAGGAACCAGAAGAAAGAGCGCACATGAAAGGTTTCTTTCCATGGTAGAACTGGATAGTTACTAACTAACGTTACAAGATTCGACGTGTCGCTCGCGCCCCAAGGAAAAGACAAGTAATGAATCAATCCAACGGCCCGTCCAGCATTTTTGTCTCATCCATCATGTATCAATCACGTCGTTAAACCCCCATACTCTTTTTTCTTCATTGCGCCAACCATGCATGCCATGAAAGCCTCACCGCCACAGCAAACACCACATATAATATCAATCCATCATGCCACGAGCGTACGTCGCTTCGTCTTGGGGTCCCGTGTATCTCCTTCTATCTCGATATTTTGGGTTCATGCCGCCCTCCACGTGGAAGCCCACCAAGCAGCCAAATGCGAATCCTCTGTAAATGCTAGAGACAATCCATCAAGGTGACAGAACATTCCACAATCCACGGCGTGGAACCAGTTCCCATAGAGTGGCGTTCCGTCAGACGAGTAGTTTCTGCAGATCCTTGAACTTCTGCAAAGGACGCATCAGTAAAAAGCCCAAATGGATTCTTTGTTGTCTTTCTTCAACTGACATCAGACTAGGGGTGTAGGTTGACTTACAATCGGCTTACTCAAGAACTCATCAAACCCGGCGTCGATCGCCTCGTTATGGGCAACTTCACTGCCCATACCCGTCAAAGCGATGATCTTAGCAGGTGGATCAACCTTGTTGTCCTTTTCGAATCGTCGGATCTCCTTAGCGGAAGCTATCCCATTCATCACAGGCATGGAAATGTCCATAAAGATATGCTTGAAGGGGTTGTGGCCACCGCTCTCTCGGACGCTCTTCTTGTATGCCTCTAGAGCCTTCAAGCCATCAGTGGCCGACTCGAAGGGGTGGCCTGCTTTGCGAACGAATGTAACGAGGAGGTGCAGATTGATGTGATTGTCGTCGACCACCAGGACGCGGGAATTGTTCGTGTCGGGTTCTCGAGGTAAGGCAGCGCTTTGTGTGACATCTGACTGGGATAATGTGACAACCTCTTCCGAAGTGCCCATCTTTATCAATGATGGTTTCTGCGAGTTTGATTGGTTCTCAGCGGGAACCTTGCGCGAATCATCGACCGACTTGCGCTTGGCTATACTATCACCATCAGGCGTAGAGGCATGGTCAACGTCCTGGACTGCTTCTTCACCTGGCCTGGAAGTATCCTCACTTGCTCGGCGACTCTCATTATCTACGATCCGGGCTCGCCCGAAAGATAACGCAGCTGTCTTCGAGGGCTTTTTCGCATGGTCCTTTTGCAGCATCTCAAGCCGTTGCATACACCGATGAAGCACCTTAGCCAGCTTCTGCGGCCCACACGGTTGTGCGATCACCTCGATGACTCTGCCAATATCCGTAAGGTAGTGGATGCCATTTGATCTCAGGGAAGCGGCTTCGAATGCATTCGTACACAATATGATAACGGGGACTTCTCTTTCCGTTTCTGGTTTGCCGTGGTAGTCAATTAGGTAGTCAATGGGTGGTGGCTCGGGATAGATAAAGAAGTCCGGCGAGAGACCATCCATGGTCTTAGTCGTGGTGATCTTCATTCGGAACCACTGAGACACCAAGTTCCGCATTGAGCTTTCTATTGTCGGCATCGGGACGATATGGCGGACATCTGTTTCGCTGCTCTTCTCATCGTAAGGCAACAGCATACACATCTCTCGTCCCGTGGTGCGCTGGCGCATGTCTGGAATGATGTTTGCTTCGGGCAACGAACCTATATCCTTCTGACTCTTTGGTAGTCTGAGCCAGATTCGTACTTCGGTGCCCACATCCTTCTCACTGGACAGATCGATCTTGCCTCCGAGAGAGTCGACAATTTGTCGGACAATGCTGAGCCCGAGGCCTGTACCTGTGGCCAAAGTGTCCTCCTGAGAGAATGCAGTAAATGCGTGATTCTTCATGAAATCATCCGACATGCCGCGGCCGGTGTCAGCAATTTTCAACAGCATGTGTAGATTCGAGCTAGCCTTGTTACGCGAGCGATCGACCTCGAGCGCGACATTGATACTCCCTTTGCTAGTATATTTCAAGGCATTCCCAAGGATGTTCATGACAATCCGCCTGACAGCCCCGGGTTGAGATCTGACCCACCAGTTGGTATGATCGTCGATGTTCAAGGTAAGGCGGACAGCGGATGCTGCTTTAGCCGAGCCTTTGCTGATATTGGCCCTTCGCTCCAGTCGTTGTTGCATGGCTCGACTCGCAGCGGTCTGAACGGGCGATTTCCCTTCCAATGCGTCTGCGTTGGCGGTTCGGAAGACCTGGCCGGCGTACACAGCTTCAACTGCTTCTTCCACCACAACCGCCATATCAAAATCCTCCGTCAGGCTGGTTTCAGGTTTGCTCCGTTGCGCACGGCCCGGACTAGAAGCTGGATCTTGTCGCTGAGATTTGGATAGACTGTGGATCTTCGCGTAATCAAGCACATGATTGACTGTGTCGAGCAACGTCTTCCCACATGTTTCAACGCTGATGACCATAGAGGATTGAAAGTCATCCATGGCGGTATCGTGCAGGAATTCAATACTCCCCAGAATCCCATGAAGAGGCGAGCGTAGCTCGTGAGAGATATTGGCCAGAAATGTTGACTTTGCAGTATCGGAAAGGGCTAGATCAATGCGATTGAGCTCATTCACAATGGCGTTGCTGAAAGCTTTCAGGTAAACCATATCGTCCTCAACGTTAGTCAGACTGCCTGCATCATTCGACCAAACTATCAGCCCAGCATGCCACCGCTCCTTCGCAAAATCCCACAACGGCAGAAAGACAATCTTCCTTGCGCCGGGTAGTGCTTTCAGCAGAGAATTGGTTGTGGGAACATGCTTTCCTGCTTTTGATCGTTGATCAGCATCCCCAAGGGAGATATCCACAGCCGACGCAGACTCGGAGCTCTCGTCACTGGAGGCTGGCTTGCCAAACTGGTCGAATGAAAAGCACTTTCCTCTCGGATGACGTCGAACCAGACGCCGCATGGTCTGATCGGCGAGGCTGATCGACTGATTAGGATCACTTGTGCAAATACCCAGAATTTCACACTTTTGTCTCCTGCTTTGAGAAGCAGACGAGTCGCTATTGCTCCGCGTACTCGCAGTATCGTCGCTCGAGGAGAGAGAATCGTCCCTCGCAGCCCCTTGCTGCAATTCAGCGCCCTCCATTCCGTTCTGATGGTCTGAGTGATGTCTTCCATGGGATTTGTCATGATGGAATTTTGATAAAGCAGTTCCAGAAGTTTTCATGCTCGAACCTGAGCTCAGGTTCGCGGAGCTTGCATTTAGAAACGCAACCCCATCCGCGTCGAGGCAATATTGGAGAACAGCGGCGGCACGATCAAACACCTGGTGAGACTCATGCATTATCTTGTCTTTGGCTGTTTTAGCAGAATGCGCCGATTGTGTGTGTCTGGAAACGTGGTCAAGGATGCCTTTCTGACTGAAGCCTGAAGACTTTGGTGTCATTCTGCCATTTACACGGTCGCGGGTCAGAGTTCCCAGTTTAGGGTCTTCCGCAGGTGCATTTGCGTCTCCAATCACCAAGCCCATAAATTCAGCGGTCTTGTTTGCCTCGGGATTGGTATTCTGGCTCGATTTGGAGCTACTGGACTTATCGCGCCGGGAACTGGAATCGTCTTCACCCCCTTCAGCCTTGTCGCCCTCAATGAATGTCCCAATCCCATAAATGAGGCGCTCTCCCCGCTTCCTGGCACGATCGTTTCGTACACTTTCCAAGTGTTGGATGACGATAGCGGACATGTCCAGCAGGAAATGAAGTTCAGTTGCCGTGAGACCCTCACGGGGCTTGTCGTCGCTAACGGTGTAAACCCCGATAACATGGCCTAATCGAGTGGTGATTGGTACGCCACAATAAAAAGAAACGCCCTGCCCAGCGTACCCCCGAGTTTTATATTTCTCATGTGTCGCGATATCGCTGATAACTAATGCTTCGGTGGTGAAAGAAGAGCCATCTGGATCATAGGCGGTATATTTGTCACAATCCATAGCGTCGGCCGAGATGCCACCGTCTCGTTCAATGAAAGAATTTCCGAACCACAATTCGTCTCCATCATCGTGGTGGTCATCGCTCAATAGCGATAGAGATTTCGTGGCTTCAGCTATGATATATTGCTTCGTAGTACCCAGCAAAGTGACTATACATCTTTTGGCGTTCAGGCGGAGGCAGCCCAGTTGCGCAAATGCAGTCAACGCCTTGTCTCGGGAGGAACGAGGCCGATGGGCATCAGCCTGAGCAGCAGAAGGAGGAAAGTTCGAGGCAGGTTCAAAGTCGGTCGACAAGAAGGTTTCGAGCCATGGCTGATAGTACCTGGAGACTGAGTGAGCAGGTCAGGTCGTTGGCAGGAATAGGAAGAGCAGTACCTGTGCATTTCGCGCTCTCGCGCCGCTTCTGGAGCCATGGTGAGAGGAGGCAGAGGCTTGTCTGCCCTTCTATCCTAACCTCCAACACCCTGTTTCCTGCGCTTTGAGATTGCAAAGTTTGTACCAAAAGGTAGGCCGGTATCTGCTCATACTCAGCTGTGACAAAAGGTGAAGCGGCATGGCAGGATTGCTATAGGTCAAGGTCGAGACATATTAGCGTACTTGAGGAGGTACTGGTGTTGGGTGACCCGAGTTCGAGTTCGTAACAAGAGGGTCGAGGGAATGACGGAATAACCGAGAGTCACAGGAACACTTTGAGAGATAGGCCACAATGGGCAGCATGAGAGATCGGCAGGGTGCGATGATCGCTGTGAGTTTAGACTCGAGAGATGGGTGGCATTGCCAGACCTGCCTGTCCTGCCCGTGTGTACCACCAACCGCACGCATGAGAGCGTCATTGACCTTCGAGACAACACACGAGATTGGACGGATGGAGCCATGGGCTCGGAAAGTGGGAACCTCGTGGCGCATGGCAGAAACAACGCGAGGAATGAGATGCATGGCGTTGGCCCGCTGTTCTGGGTGCATTCCTTTGGGAGAGATGGTCGAATCCAGACCGATCGATGGGACGATGGGCTGGATGGGTCAGTGCAGCTCTGGATGCAGCTTTGGGTCACAGCGAGGAGCAATGCGTGACTTGACTTCGGGGTGCATCTCGGAGCATGAACCCCACTATCAGCCCACCACGGGCAAAGTTAGGGGGTGCCCCTTGTACCCGAATAGGTACTCGCTACCTCGCTCCAGGCCCGACAGGGTATCTAGCTAGGCAGGCTAGGTAGGTAGCCAAGCAGCCAAGCACAACTCTACACGTGATCCCGGAAAATCAACAGAACGATGACGCCAGAATCTCTCGAGTTGCTATCGTTATTGCAACAAGAATCTTGAGCCTCACTTTTCCGCATCTACACTCGCCCGCCATTCCATCCGTATTAGCTCGAGCCAAGTCAACTTGGTGTCCGCCACCACCTCCCTGTCCTCCCTCCCCCATGGATCTCCTGTATCGAGATTCAGGACCCTGAGATTCGCCCGACATGGCTCCCGATAGAGGCGCACCCTCTCACACCCACTCCCCCTCCACGTCAGATATTGAAGACCACGAATTGCTTCCGCAAGCTGGTCAACAGCAAGATATCTCCCGCATACAATCTGACCATGCCCGCTATGCCGTCCCTGGCGCATATGACTCGGCCTTGGATGGGACAAATTTCACGTTTCGAGGTGTTGCAGTAGGCACAGGCATTGGAGTTCTCATCGCCTTTTCCAACACATACTTTGGCCTGCAAACCGGTTGGGTGTCTGGGATGGCAATGCCAGCCTCTCTGATCGGATTCGCCATCTTCAAGTCGCTATCTCGCTTTTTGGTCCTCCCTTTTACGCCCGTGGAGAATGTCCTGGTCCAGACAGTTGCTGGGGCGGTGGGCACTATGCCGCTAGGACTGGGGTTCGTTGGGGTCATGCCCAGCATACAGTTTCTGCTTAAAGAGAGTGAGGGTGCACCAGTTGATCTGAGTCTCTGGAGGCTCTTTGTCTGGGGCATTGGTCTCTGCTTGTTTGGCGTTGTGTTCGGAGTCCCCTTGCGAAAACAGGTCATTATTCGCGAGCGCCTCAAGTTTCCCAGTGGGACTGCTACAGCCCTCATGATAAGTGTTCTGCATGGTGGTTCCAAGAGCGAAGAGGCCAAAGATCGAGAAATCGAAACCCAAGGGACCGAGGAACGCGAGGAACTGTTGAGGGAAAGCGATCGAGACAACCTGCCAGAGCACGCGGAAGGACGTGATATGCGAGGGGATTGGAAGAGGCAAATTCGACTCCTCGTGGTTGCGTTCCTTGGCTCCGGCGCATACACCCTGATTCAATACTTTCTTCCTATTTTTCACAAATTGCCCGTCTTTGGCACCCATTTGGCGAAGAAGTGGGAATGGACACTCAATCCTTCGCCTGCATATGTTGGTCAAGGTATCATCATGGGGCCTGCCACCACCTTCCATATGCTTCTCGGTGCTATTGTGGGATGGGCCATATTGAGTCCTATAGCCAAACATAATGGGTGGGCTCCAGGACCCGTGGACGATTGGGAAACAGGGAGCAAAGGCTGGATCGTCTGGGTCAGCCTGGCAATCATGTTGGCCGATGCAGTCGTCAATTTAGGTTGGCTGTTCCTCCGGCCTACGATTCACTATGGTCCGGGTTGGATTAAGTCTCTCCGTGGGCACTACAGAGATAGTTCTTCCTGGTCCGACTTCTTGCTCGGTAAACAACTTGCCGGTTATATCTCCCTCGACTCATCCGTACACGCGCCTCCGTCTTCTCCTACTGCCGCCCCGACAAAGACGACACCCGGCGAACCTCCTGACGATGCACCGCCTCACCACCTCGTGACCACGCAAACCGTCGCCATCTTCCTTCCCATCACGCTGATCCTTTGTGTTGTATGCATCCACATAACCTTCGGCGATTACATCCCTATCGGACTCAACATCCTTGCCATCCTTCTTGCCTTGGTACTCTCGATCATGGGGGTGCGCGCACTCGGGGAAACAGATTTAAACCCGGTTTCTGGGATTTCGAAGCTCACCCAGTTGGTCTTCGCCTTGATTACACCAACTGGTCCACATGCAAACCACAGCATAATCATCAACCTACTCGCAGGAGCTGTCAGCGAAGCGGGAGCGCTTCAAGCTGGCGACATCCTCCAGGATCTCAAAGCCGGACATTTAATTGGGGCATCACCCAAAGCACAATTCTATGGCCAGCTTATAGGGAGTGTCGTAGGGGCTTTTGTCTCTGCTGCAGTCTACAAGCTGTACGTCTCCGTCTACCCAATCCCAGGGGACTTGTTTGAGATTCCCACAGCCTATGTTTGGATCTTCACCGCACGATTGGTGACGGGCAAAGGTCTTCCTCCCATGGCCTGGCAGTTCGCCCTCCTCTTTGGCGTGGTATTTGTTCTCACGACCACTCTTCGGATATACCTACTCGCATATAGAGATTCCAAGCCCTGGTGTAAGACTTTGCACCCGTGGATCCCAGGTGGTATTGCGGTGGCAGTGGGCATGTACAATACTCCCAGCTTCACACTGGCGAGGACTGTTGGCGGTGTGATCTCTCTCTGGTGGGTACGATGGAAAGGCAGAGGGGAGACGAGGGTCATTGTGCTCGCAAGCGGCTTGATTCTGGGAGAAGGTGTGGTTAGTATTTTGAACTTAGTATTGGCGAGCTTGGGGGTACCACATCTATGATCCAAGGAGGCCAAGATTGGACTTTCATGGCAATAAACTGCGGCCACCCTTGTATTGATGATGCTTCAGCGCGTATACTCATCCAATTGACCGACTACAAAATCTAGAGAAAAAGAATATTTTGTCAGACAGATGCTTTATTCTATAGGCTGGGGAGATCCATCGGCCTTGGCGTGCACGTGCATTTTTGTCCCAACGAGGCTCCGCACTTCTGATCAAGCACACATTCTCATCTACGTATTACATCAGGCAATAGCAATTCTTCTTCCATGGCCAGTCGCCCTCAGAACATCAATGGCTTTCTCACACGCGGTATCTTTACGCCACGAGTCATATATCTGTACAGAAGCCAATCCTTAGAGGCTCCAGGTGAGCAGGGGCGTCTAGAGACATTCCAGGCAATTCATTAGGTAACATTTCGGAGAAAATTTATCCTCGAGGTTCACAAACAGTTTTGTCGTCATCCGAAACCCGCAAAAAGCTGCTCACTCTCTGGCATGTCCGCTCATGTCCGGCATCTCCAGCCTGATATTGGTAATGGCCCGAAGAAAGATGAGGAGAGATCTAACGGCCCCTCCCACTGGGCAATTCCCCCGCCACTCGTTGACTCGGCGATGGAAATATATACATAGTCAGATTTTTTATTTGCACTTCCTGCCTCATGGGACACTGTCTTTCTCTCTACGCTGTCTTGTGTGCATTGCTGCCATTCCCTTCCGCTCGTTGCAACGGCTTCCTTGAGTTGCTTTTCCTCTCGTGACCTTCATTTCCACCCTCCCTTTCCCTCTCACACTTAAGCGATATATCTCCGAGTTGCCGATGACAGAATTCGATGAGGAGTCGAAGGTAGTCACCCAAATCCAAAATGGGAATACTACAGGTCTCCCCAGTGACGGAGTCGCCCTGGGTGTCATCGATTGGTATGGGCCCGACGACCCGGAGAACCCATACAACTGGCCCCTGCGCAAGAAGTGGACAATCACCGCGGTAGGGATCCTGGCGACGTTCACGACGATCCTGAACGGAACCATGATCACCGTCGCCCACGAGGCTATCAACAATGAGTTCGGCGTCAGTGACGCCAAATTTCCAAATTCGTACTGGCCCGTCACTAGTTGGGCCCTGGGGGGCGGCTTGTGTGGCCTAGTCGTTCTGCCTCTGATGGAGGATTTCGGCGTGCGGCCCGCGTTCCTTCTCACATACATCGTCTTCATCTGCTTCATCATCCCACAGGCAGTGGCGCAAAATTTCGCAACGCTGATCGTCTCCCGCTTCTTCTCCGGTGGTTGCGTGTCTGTCCTCGCCAACACCGCTGCAGCCTTGATCGGCAACATCTGGGAAGGCGACCGCGCTCGCACCATCCCCATGAGCCTCTTTGTCACTCTCTACCTTGCGGGGAGCAGCACGGGACCTGTTATTGCGGGTGTCATATTCGAAAACCTGTCGTGGCGATGGATCTCGTATATCCAGCTGATCTGGTATGGCGCTCTCTTCCCCATCTACGTCTTCTTTTTCCAGGAGAGCAGGGGTTCCATCATCCTTCAGAAGCGTGCTTTGAAGCTACAGAAGGCAGGTGTCGCGATACTGGGCCCACACGACGGAGGCCATCTGAGTCTGCCACGCAAGTTGATGCGGAGCACGAAGCGACCTTTGCGGATGCTCCTCACCGAACCGGTCCTCTTTGTCTTTACACTCTGGTCAGCTTTCATGGTCGGCACCGTTTATCTCTTCACCCAGTCCGTCGAGCAGGTCTTCGCTGGTTTGTACGGCTGGACGGCCTCACAGGCTGGCTATGTCCAAGCAGCAGTCGTCGTAGGCGAGTTCGTCGGCTGGACTGGAGTCCTCATCAATGCAAAGCTTTACTTCGCCTCTGTGTCCCGCAATACGGAAGTGCCAGGGACACCGATCCCCGAGGCGCGACTGTATGTGAGTATTTTGGGAAGTTTCATCGGCGTGGCCGGCGGTATGTTTGTGTATGGGTAAGTCTCCTGCCCCCTTGCCATATGAATCCACTGGATATTGGACAATGGACAATGAAGATGGTTGTCCAGACCAACACTGAAAGAAACCCCATCGTCTCCTCTGCTTCTTGTATAACCGGAACGGAGAACTAATGTCTCTTCCCACCCTCACAGATGGACCTCCTATCCTTCCGCACCCTGGATCGCACCGGCAATTGGCCTCGCCATGGTCGGGTTCGGGGTGAACGTGGTGGTGGTAGCGATTGCCGACTATGTGGTGGACGCATACGCCAAGTACGCTGGCAGCGCGTGCGCAGCCGTGGTGCTGGGCGAGAATCTGTTCTCGGCGTTTTTGCCCCTGGCCGCGCAGAGCATGTACACCGATCTCGGCTTCCGTTGGGCCAGCAGCCTACTGGGCTTCCTGGCTCTCTTCCTCTCCTTTGCTCCCGTGTGCATATTGTTCGCGGGCCGACGACTGAGGGAGCGGAGCCCTTTTATGAAGGAGGCGATTGTTCTGAGGAGGGAATACTCGCGCACGAATTGAGAATTCTGTGAGACGACTTGTCTTGTTTGTCTGTCGAAGAGGTTATTTGGTGACCTCAAAAAGCTGTCAGGGACATCGAGGCGATTTGCACAGCGTGTCGTATTGCATTGCGTTGCATTGGGTATATGGTTTTGTTTGGCATGGCACCGGCGCAGCATAGGATAAATCATAAAAGACAAAAAGGGGAAGAGTCATACAAAGGGAAAAGAAAGGCGGCACGCCTCAGGGTACATACAGAATATAAATTGCGTGCATGGGCTAGATGTATCTAGATATATCTTATGATAACGACGCTCCACGACCAAACCCAGGGTTCCAAGGTTCTTATTGCATAAATCCCGGATGATTACCAGCCTCTCGACTGTCACAGGAGTTAATGTCAATAGCACGCTTACATTCTCGGATAGCTGTGCACGAGGTGAAGAATGTATCAGGATATCTTCGGAATAGATACAAACCTCCCTCGAGAGCCATATTGCCAAAGACCCCGGGGGGGAACGACTTCAACTCCTCCTCAGCATCTCGGTCGTACGCTAGGTCGTCCAGCCTTGAATTCCGTCCCAAGACCGGCTGTCGGATGGACCATTTTGTCAAACGGCTCCCCCTTTCCCCGAAAGACGGAGTTGATCGGGGATGGAATAGTGAAGAGAGCACAAAGGTAGCCCAGCCAGACTCATGAGTCATGACCTGACGAGGCAATACTAGCAAACTCTTCTGAGACATCATGTCTAAGCACTCTTCGTGTCGTGTTGTGTCGTGTCGTGGACTCGTGGCCCCCCTGCACCAGTTCCAAGTACGCCATGGCCCATGGCAATCTCAACGGCGTGCGCCTCGCCCGTGCAGATGTCAAGGATCGCCAAGCTGGGACCGACGTTGTGGTTCTTGTAGGAGGGGGATTGCGGAGGAGACCCGAGGTATTCGCCAGGCTGATAGGAAACTTGTATTTGGTACGTACATTACCACATTAGCCCAGGGCTCCGTCTACTGCCAATTAGTGAGTTAGTATACGAACACTTTTTGGGAACAAGTCTGCTTCGGAATGCACTTGCTAGGGTCCTCGACAAGCACAAACCATCCCCCTTGGCATCACGTAACAGCAACTGGGTGTCCCTATTGAAAGACTTTGATCTGAAGGGCGTCGAGAACAAGACACGCCCCAAGCGTAAAGTAGCAGGCAGTAGTCCCGAGGGACTTTTGCCGACAAGCGCTACAGCCGAGTAGTTCTATGGCTCGTCGCAA
>WJFF01000007.1:336226-360298 GCA_011800825.1 Fonsecaea pugnacius | reverse complement strand
AACAGTAGAGCAAAACACTAGAGGGGTACGGTACGGTACGACCATGGCCTCGTCTCCGTCCTCGTACGACTACATCATCGTCGGAGGCGGCGTCGCCGGGCTCGTCCTGGCGTCGCGACTCTCAAAACTCCTTCCGCCTTCAAATACCAAACAGATCCTCGTCCTCGAAGCAGGGACAGACCCCTCGACTACCGACCACATCCTGACGAGCCAAACCGCGCATCTGGCTCGCGAGTCCCCTCACTCCTATCAGCTCTCCATCTCACCAAATCGGCACCTCAATGGACGCGGCGCGACCGCGCCGGTCGGCAAGGCGCTAGGTGGCTCTGCGGCGATCAATGGGGGTTCCTGGACGAGGGGACCGAAAACCGACTACGATCTGTGGGCAAAGGTGGTGGGCGACGACAGCTGGGGCTATGATGCGCTTCTCCCCTATATGAAGAGGGTGGAGGGTGTGGTGTCGCCAGAGGGTGTGGAGATGGATGAAAGCCAGCATGGATACGATGGACCTTTGAAGCTCACCCCGATCCGATCTCTGTGGCCAGCGAGGAAGTACCCTCTGAGGGAATCAATCCAAAAGATGTGGGAGGAGGCAGGGGTCAGATACATCCCTGACGGCAACGCAGGTGACCAGAATGGCCTGATCGAATTTGTTGAGGTCTGGGTCAACAGTGTCAGACAGCTGCCGAGCAAAATATTCGACTTGACAAAAGTTGACATTCGGACCATGAGTACGGTACAGCGCGTCACCTTCACGGCACAAGACCAGCCTGTCGCCAATGGCGTCGACCTTGTTGGCGGCGAGCACCTGGTCGCGAAAAAAGAGGTCATTGTCTGCGCTGGGGCGTACCATAGCCCCCAAGTCCTCATGCTCTCCGGGATAGGCGACCCTGACGAATTGGCAAAGCACGGCATAGAACCCATTGCCTCGAATCGCGAGGTTGGAAAAACCCTCACAGATCATCTGGCCATGGGGTTGACATGGAAACTAAAACACCCAGAAAAGGGGTTGTCCATCGGGTCGCCACTGTTCAACGATCCTTCATATTTCGCCGGGTGGCCTGTGGATTTCATGACGTTCGGGCCTTTGGACGAACTGGCGAAATTGGAACCTCTGATCAAGACCCAGGAAGACAGAAACCTGGTACTCAGGCCGGATGCGTCCCATATGGAGATTGTCACGCTCTACGTGGCGATTGGGAAGAGACTCACGGGTCTCGACGTACCACTGGACGGGAGCTATATTAGCACCCTCGTCTCCTTTCTGACACCCACATCCCGAGGTTCCATCACTTTGCGGTCGGCCAGCATTGAGGATCCGCCGGTAATTGACGTGAATTTCATCGATACTGATGTGGACAGGGCTGGCCTCCGAGAGGCGCTTCGGAAAGCGGCATCAGTCCATCTTGGCACCGAGGCTGGGAAGTCCTTCATATCCCATGAAGTTTCGCCAGAGGGATACGCGCGTATCGTCAATGCAACAGACGCGGAAATCGACAAGCGAATTGCTGACTTTGGATATAGTCTTGACCACCCGACGGGTAGCTGCGCGATGGGCAAAGCCGTGGACAGTCATTGTCGTGTGGTGGGCGTCAAAGGCTTGAGGGTCGTGGATGCCAGTGTCTTTCCGATACCAATGGCGTGTCACCCTCAGTCTGTGGTCTATGCGATGGCTGAGAGGGTCGCAGATTGGATCGGTCACGGTGATTAGTTGATTTCTTGAAACATGTGAAAAAGCCACCCTTCAGACCTGGCTGTCGATCCCACAAGCGCTCGTCGCTAGCATTGATATAGCACATAGCGATAAACTTCCACAATAGCTTATAGAACTCTCACTGTTGACCCTGTTATTGGTCCCCCATGGGCCAAATCAGACACAGGGCGATCTGTCGTTCCTGGCACCGATGACGGTGCTGCTGGAGGAGGGGGAGCCCTTGTTCGCGGATTCGTTGATGCTCGTGCCGTAGGATCTGAACTGTGAGAAGTCGAGCCTTTAACCCATAAATCTGGATAGTTGACTTCGGCATCAGTCCGCGCTTGGTTATAGGCTTCTCTGATCTGTTCCATGACCAAGTAGACGTCGTCGTGGCGGTTGGGATTGCGGAAGTTCGCCTCTGCATCATCAAGTTGGTTCACGATTCTTGCTAGGTCGTTGCGGAATTGCCGGGCGCGATTCGGCTGGTTGCGACTTTTGAAGTAGGTCATGAGCCCTGCAATCACGGTGTTGGTGGCGCCGAGAAAGATGGTAGCGGTCCGAGCGCGCCGGTCGTTGAAGGCGCCCAACACGGTGAGCGAAGCGGCGATGAGGATCTGGAAGAAAAGGAGCGAGTTTGAGGTGATGGCCACAAACCAATACTGGTAGGTGTGCCAACGGTAAGCGTCTGTCACGCGTTTTCGCAAGGACATGTAGGCCTGGCCATCTAAGACTGAGTCAGTAAAGCTCCAATTGAGCGGGTAATCTAGTTTACCTGTCCCTGCGAGCTCTCCAAAGAATGTAGGCACGATTGGTTGCTGAGGAGGCTGTTCCGCGGGTGGTTGTGCCGTTACAATGTGATCATCAGCTGGAGGTGTATTCGGCGCCGTGGGTAATGGCGCATGGCTGGATTCCCCTTTCTCATCTATTGTCGCAGGAACCCTTGGGTCCATCGTGGGTGATAGAGCTCAGCCTGACGCTTCTGTTCGAGAGTGAGGGTGCAGAAGGACAGTGAGTTGAGGTGCGAGACCTCGACATGTCGAAGCAAGGCTGCGTTTGGCATTTTAGCGTCCTCGTACTCGTCCTCGAGGAGTGGCAGGTAATGCTCAAATTGGCCATGAAGTTTCATGGCCGGAGAGATGGCTGTACTCGGTGGGCGTTTCTGATTTCGATAGCACCAATCGCCTCAAGGCAGGTAATTAAGGTCCTCCAGGCGTAATGGCCAATCAAGGAATATCGCAGAGAAGACCAGCCTTCTGTGGTGTGTTGTCTGTGATGAGTGTTGACGAAATATCAAAATGGGGAAGGTTGGAAAGGAGCCGTTGATCGGTAGCACCGTTACATTGCCTAAGTAGGAGTAGCACGGTGTCCCACCTGGCTGCCTTAGGGAGCTCTAACAGGTGACTGGGCGTTGGACACCCCTAAATACGGTCTCTGGGGGGCACTAGGGCGTCAGCCTTTTGATTGTGTTCCGCCCGGCGCTAGCCGTCAAGGTCAGCCTACGAGTTTGATGCTTCTTGTCCCCCTTTCTTTCTCTCTGCCATTTGAGTCCCCTTCAGCCACTAGAAGCCACCTTTATTCTACTCGGTAGAGTCCTCTGGTACTCAAATAAGTCTCCATGGAGGAAGGTCAAAGGTAGTGGTCTCGCTGACAAACTGCACGCTACCACATTGTCACCATTTCCAGGCTTCATCAATAGCCAGGTATGTCCGAACCCGACAGTAAAGAAGACGAACCACGGGTCAAGGAAGGAACCACATGTTCAATGATTATGGTATTAATGAAATGCCTTTTAAGGGCCATCGAGACCCGGGACTCCTAGACTCTGAGATCTGTTTCCTCATGGTCTCATCGGCGCATGCAGTTGGCCAAATACCTCGATCTGGATGGCACGGCTCATCCTTCAAACACAATGCATACTGGCATCATTTTAGAAAGGCCACTTGGTCTGCTCAGCAAATTCCTTCCACGAAGTCTTCTTTGAGCCCGGCACCAAGAATTTATCACTTTCAGCCTGCTTCTTCTCGGTTCCCTTGCCGTAGTAACTCCAGTCTCGGATCAGCATCATATTTTGTGCCAGCTCCTCTGCGATCTTGTTGCCGATTTTTGCAGCAGACTCGACAGTGGCAGGCTGTTCGGCGAATTTGATCTCCTTGCCCTTTAGCTTCGAGAGCGTCTCGACAATCTCTTGAGGGTGCATCCACTCGCCGACACCTTGAACGTGGACCCCATTTGCCTTCGATCCAGCTTCGAGGAGGCCCACAGTGAATAGCCCAGTGTCGTTTTGAATATCGATCAAGGGTACCCAGGTACTCTGGGGATTCCATGGGAGTGTAAGAGTGAGCGCACCACTCTCTTCGTCTGGCTTGAACTGAGTTTTGAAGTTGGACATGAAGTATCCCGGCATGTAGTACGAAACGATCATGTCGCCTTTGACCTGCTCCGCATACTCTGCCACTTCAGCCTTGGATTCGAAGTGCTCGACCTTGGTAAGTTCGCCTTGGGTCAACTTGGTGACGTGCGGCAAGGTTGACCAAACCAAGTGCTTGACACCGGCAGCCTTGCATGCATCGACAACGTTCTTGCCTTGCTTGATCTCGGCTTCTTTGGATTGTGTCTCCCAATAGTTTGTGACAGCAAACACACCGTACGAACCTGTGACGGCAGCTTTCACACTTTCGACATCATTGATGTCAGCTTTGGCCAGTTCAGCGCCCTTCGCCGCAAGAGCCTGTGCTGCAGGTTTGGACGTGTCGCGAGTAATAGCGCGGACCTTGTACTTGGAAGACAAGCTAGGGTTGTTGAAAATAGCGGAGGCTGTGCTGCCACCTTGGTTGCCTGTGGCTCCAAAGACAGTGATGATTTTCTGGGCCATCTTGAAGGGATTTCTGAAAGCCACTTTCGGGGATCGTAAGCTAGATGTGAATGTTTAGGTTCCTGTGACAAGAGGTGTGCCTCTGAACAAATCTGAGAAGTGTTTGAAGTGATGTCTGTAAAATCCTTTGAACAAGATGTCTTCCTGTGGCAATTGAACCTGCTCTTCTTATATAGGCCAGTTCTCTTGAAGTAGACTTTCACGCAGAGTCTTTGTTCTATCGATGGTCTCGGCCACGTCGTTGCATTAGATAAGTCTGTCTTTGCCGTTTTGGGTCGTCGAGGGAGGGTCAAGAATGAGGGTTAGTCATATCACTCGCGGTTTCGGTCTTTGTTAGCGATCATGGAGGAGTTTGGACAGGTCGATCGAGGTCGGTAGCCGAAACTGTGCGCAAACCGATTCGTCCACCACGAGGAGCGCATGTGCTTGCATGTAACTCAAGGGTTGCTCAGGCCTCTCACAACTGGGCGTTTTGTGGCACTACAGGCGTGACAGTGCAAGCAGGGCAAGAGGGGGACAGATCAGCATGTGGGCAGGGCTGACCAATTCCTTAGGCATGATGGTCATGTCGGCTTCTGGCTGAACCGAAGTACATCTAAGCTGCGCTCTTTGTCTCTTGGTCGATGACGTAACTGCGCTGGTCTGTCTTTCAACGACCCTTGCTGTGTCACTCCTTCGGAGGTCACAGTGTCCGAGGGGCATGCAAGGAATATATCCCATTAATCCTCCAAAACTGGCCTTGTGATAGGTCTGACCAAAAAAACTCCAGAATGCATTCCTGGCAGAAATACAGCTCAATATCGTGCATGGTCATCACTGCCTGCAATGCGCCCATGGACCTGATCATCTCCCTTGAAAAGCCACTCAAATATCATCTGGATCACCAAGATCCCATTTTCGCGTCGTCAACTTACGCTGCTTCTTGACAGCTGGAGCAGCCGCTTGTGAGTCTTCCAGCACCGAGATCCTGGTCACACTTGAGCTCCTCAGTGACAACTTCCGTGGCGAAACATCACATATATCCAACCCGTCGTCGCTTTGCCTGGGTTTGAGCGTTGCCTCGCTGTCTCTATCCTTGGTTGATGCCCTTAACGAAGCTAGAAAAGGGTTGGTCGCAATGTTGGTGTTGGACGACTCCTGTAAGACCATACCTTTGAGTGGCGATTTGGATGTGGCCGTCCCCCGAGATTTTTTTGTTGGGCTTCTTGTCTGGATCTCTTGTTCCAGCGCTCGCAATTTGGCTCGGAGGCTCTCATTTTCTCTCTCAAGCTCCTCGATCCTCCCGTCACCAGGAGCATCCTCGTGGATCGTGATCTTTGCTGTTTTCTCGAGGATTTCCAACTTGCCATCCACATACGCCTCTCCTCTCACCCGCTCCTGTTCCCAGGCAGCTCTCCATCTTTCTCTTTCTTCGTCCAGCCGTTCCTCCATCTCTGTCCAGCACTCCTCACGAACTTCTTGCTCCATGACGGAGAGCTTCTCCTCCGCTGCTTGCAGCTTCAGTTCTGCCTCGGTGCGCTTGATTTCTTCTTCCGCGAGTTTGACAGCCAAGAAATCGCATTCTTCAGCTAGTCTTGCCGCCTCATGGGTTGCCTGCTCTAGTTCTTTCGTGATGAAGAACGCATTTGCAACATCATGTGGAGTGGCCCGGCCAGTTTGTAAAGCCTTCCCTTGAGGTCCACCCAAGATCGTGCTCGTCACGCTAGGAACCCTGGGAACGGTAACCTCTCGAGCCATGGCTGCGTATCTCAGAATCTGACTTGTGGCATTGAAGTCTCCCAGAGGATCAGCTGTAACAATCATCACACCCTTCTGTGGTGGTCTGCATGCGACTGTATGATTCGATGATGGAAAAGAGTTTGAAAATAAAAGCTCAGTGAGCTTGCACTGCCGGAAGGGGACGATAGGCTTGCTTCCTTCTTGTTGGCAATCATTGATGACCTGCAGACACTGTCCAAGGTACATCAAGCTCTCGTTGATCTTTCCTGCTTCCGCCAGCGTCGATCCGGTAGTTTTGGCGTTGCGGGCACGTTCGGAACCAGCGAGATCACAGATGGTCATGGTTCCTCCACTCCAAGGAGATTGACAGGCTGTCAAATACCCACTATTGTAGTTTGGCATCGTTCGCTTCTTCACTTCGATGCAGAAGAAGCCATGACTTCTGGAACTGACACTGTTGCTTCCTGTTCCCGCGACTCTCCGCTCGGTAAGGCCCGTCTCAAGAACCATCATTGCCTCGTCATAACTTCCACATACAACTTTCCGGAGCCCAGCAACAACTTTCATATCGGGGGACATTTCGGTGTTCTTGAACAGTAATGGACGCCGGAGCAACCCCTTTTGCAGGGCAGCTCCTTGTCGTGTCGATGTTGGTGGTGCATTTGGCGACATGGGATTCGATAGCAGGTCAAAAATGCGATCGTTGTATACTTCGTACATTGATACGAGCACAACATACTCGGAATCCTGCTCGATGTCGACAGTAAATCCTCCCACGTCAGGATTCTGGGGGAATGTGGACGGTCGAGGCAAGGGAGGCCTTCGGACGGAGTGGCCCATGGATTCCTTGACAAGCACAGATTTAGCAGGGGACTTTCTCAAGTTTTTCAAGCGACTTAAAAATGGGACTTTGGACGGCGGCCGCCAGGGTTCTTTCTCGGGCGGAGAAATAATATCAGACACACTCGAAGGTACCTGTATGGTTGACAGAGCATAGCCTGTGAAGTGGTCGGGGATAAATGCCAACGGCAATGGGTTTGCAACAGTGTTGGAGTTTGAGCGGGTTCGGGGAGGTGTAGGAAATGAGCCGGGAAGCCCATTGTTGTGAGTGCCTACCATCATAGGGGTTTGAGCTCGTGACATGGGTGTCTGTGCTCGTGATAGTCTAGCTCGATCGCCATCGCTGTAGATTGACTCGAGGAAAGTGGTTGCCGACAAGATCTGGGCTTCGGCGGGATCAGACACCTGGAGGGAAGAAAGCAGGCCGGTATCCGTGGGGAGATCCGGGTGGTGCGGTCGACGTATATGCTCGCCAATTGATCTGAAAAGAACATCAAGAGTCATCTGTGTAAGCCCTCGTTGAGACTTTGATCCAAGGATTGTATGGCTCTGTCTCGTGGTCAGCGGCGAAGGAGAAAAGATCTTGATCCAATCCCTGCTTACCTTCCCACTGCCTGTAACTCCCAATGTAGCAACAAGACCATCTCTTCCAGTTTGCAGCACGCTCTTGATTGTATCTGCCACGCCAGTCTCATCGAATATGTGTAATTGTGTCGCCTCTTCCTGGAAAACCTTGGTAAACCCGAATCTTTCGATTGCGCGTTTTCTTGAGTCGTTGGGGGGCTGTAGCGTAATGTGGCTCGAGAAGGTATTGCCTGAGTTTTCATCGCGTTCGACAGGCGAGTTCGGCGGCTCCACGATAAGCCACGGCTCAGGCTTTTGCTTTGAATGCGGGAGCTGAAACGGAGGGCGAAGGCGCAGATAGACCTGGAACAGCGAGGTTTGTGGTGGCATCTTGGTCGAGTTGTCCATGATGAAGGAGAAAAGGACAGTGTTGGATTGCAACCTGTTGGCATTCAGTTTTTAGGTCAACTTCACGGTCAATGAAGTTTATTCTGCAGCGGCGCTGATGAATTGACTCTTGAGGTTGCTGCTCATCTCTTGGCGTTGTTGTAGGCCACCCATTTTGGAAAACTGAGAGGTTGCTACGGCAGCAAGCACAGTGGGGCACTCTGTGCTGACAATGGTCCCAGATATCTACGTACATATGTCTTCACGAGTCTCCAAGCCTCTCTCTATGCCTATAGCGCCACATTCTGTTCACGCTGCCGGATCACATTATTTTTGTGTGTGATATCTACCATCAACTCGTACTCGCGGAAAAAGAATTAAGTCTCACTGTGTTACACATCGGGAAACTACAAATAAACATACAGTGCCGAGAGGTCGGATCTTATCTATACACTGACCGGCGTCCTGACCTCGGCGGCGGTACCCGCTATACCTCTCTGCTCGTCCGGGTTGAGCTCGATCCCGAACCAGGTCTTCAGACCCGCAGCCCGCTCTCTCTCGGACTTCGCGTCCAGGACGACTTCCTTGGGTCCTTCACCGAGCCTCCTCTCAAAGACAGTCCCGGACAGGACGACGGTCCCCGTGGCCTTTGTCCTCGTCTCGTCATCCACAAGCATGCGCACCAGGACGAGACGGTGCGTGAACCAACTCGCTGGGTCTTGGCTCGTGCGGTAGTTGATGATCTCGAAGTCCATGGGAAGCCATTCCAGATCGGCGAAGCAGTAGCCGCCCTGCCAATTTTGGTGAGTCTTGTTCCGAGTCTCGAGAACCCAAAGTTTCTGGGTTTGATCTGTGTTAGAGGCAATGGGCCGGTGCACGAGGCGGACTTCGGCTCCGGGTACGGAGGCGTGAGGTAGCGGGTTGTTGTGTTCTAGTGGAATAGGGTGGATGGGAGAACCGCTACCAAAACCGACGTCGACCTATATCGGAGTGTTAGGAGTAGGGTCATGCATTGTTCACTGGTATAGCTATCGGGTGGAAGGGTAAAGGGTCATATACCAGGTATTTCTGCTTGTTGATGGTCACGATGATGACTTCATGCTGCCTGTCGGCACAACATGTCAGTTATTCTCAAGGCAATTGAATGACCTACGCCGAAAGCGCCACGACACACATACCATCCAGCGAAACCATCAGGATCGACTGAGTCTCCGCTTAAAGCGAGACTGACCCTCGCACCCGTCACATACAGCTGATAGCCTAGCGATCTGAGGATGGTGCTGAAAAAGGCGTTGTTTTCCATACAATAGCCACCCAATTTTCGCTCGACGATCTTATGATATAATGCCTCATGATCGAGCGACAGGACGCGATGCCACGAATAATGCAGCGCAACGTTTCCCCAGTGATTAAAGGCCATCTGACGGAGCTGCAGGGTTGACAGGGCTGCCAGGGGGTCTGTCTTAATCTCGGACTCGAGTGTCGCAAGAGTGTAATCCTTTGAAGGCGCAATGCATGTTGAAACGTATTTGGACAGTTGTTCACGTGTGTAGAGGGGCCGAGACGCTGAGAGGGAGGTCGTTTCAGGAAGCGTAGTTGCGTCTTCGCCCATTGTGCTTGGTTTTCAAGTTCGAGTCTGCGTCCGCGTTTGTACGTTGCGATTGAGCTCGGGGAATGTTTTGACACCACGAAGGGCCTCGGCGTCGTATGTGATGGCGATACCGGTGGTCAGCGTCGCAGGATTTATATAGTGAATCACTGAGTTGTATACCGAAACAAATAATTTGTCATCATAAGGTCTTTCTTGGTCGAGACTGAAAGATGTGAGAAGACAAGAGGTCCAGATGACCTATCAACGCCATAAATGACTAAGTAAAGGTAGCAGAGGTGGGTAGAAACCGAGTACGATACACGCGGAGATGTACGATTGTGATCGATGATGCAAATTGGGACGACATTGACGGTAGATTGTATGGGCACACATTTTCGTCGTGCCTAGTCCTTGGGTGGAGGCGGAAGGAGGGGCTTGAGGGCGAGGATCCCATATTCCGCACTTTGGAGGGAGAGGGATTTTAGTGGCTATACAAGTAGGAGCCGATGAGTTCAGACAGTTGTCCTGCCACACCTGCATAAAGATATACAGGTGAATACCTGAAGGGTTGGGGTTCAGGAAGAAAATATAGAGAAACGAGAGATGGAAACCCGCTGTTTAAACCAGGATGTCTGCATCGGCTTCATTTCTCGTTGAAAGCGGCACATTAGGCCATTGTGCATAGTCCCGAGTACACGCACTGAGGGCACCGTGGGCTTTGTGCTTGTAAGGTGGTATTTAGGTAAATAGGGTATGAGGTCCTCGTACTCGGTACATTAGGTTTCAGTGTCTTCAGAGGGGCCGGGAGCGCAGGCGAGCAAATCGGGCTTCGACAATCCTTCTCAGCACCTTCTCAGCAATCGAACAATGCAATGAGCCATACAGAGTCGACCGGTGCCTCGTGGGTTGCATGGTCTCTGCATGGGCCCCTCCAATTAGCCTGTTTCTCGCCTCTACCACAAAGACATGAATTTCCAGATCAATCATCCCTTTCCTCGTCAGCTTGATCAGGTCATGTTCTGATCCGAACAAACTCAATCGAGAGCGTACCAAAACCCTATGATGCCAGACTACTTCTCCTCAGGGTGATCGACATGCCCGTCGCCATCAATTGCCACATAGCTCAAAAGCTGCCGTTCAGCTGAACAACCCCACAACCCGCTGCCACGTTACGGCATCTGGGTCCTGAACCTGATCTGTTCCGATCCTTCGTCGACCTTCCGTTAAGGCTACTTTTCCTGTTGCCCAGGCAGCTTGCTGTCCCCTCGACGATAACGCCTACCTTCAGCCATGAAAGATACCTTGCGCAAGAAGTCGACCAAGACCAGTTCAGGCAGCGAGTTTGACGTGACTTCGCAGCTGGATGTCACCTCTCAGTCCAGTGAATCTGTCTCTCCCAATCCATGGGCCAGTGAGACCTCATCCGCCTTGAATGGTGAAGGCATATCTCGGCAGATGTCCAAGTCTTCCAGGACCCCCGATACCACGTCTCCCATACGAAACATCATGTCGACTGCCGCCAAGGAGGAAGAGTCTGGCTCACCTCCTCCATCCACTCAGCGGTTGGACGTTCCTTCTCCCGCTGGCGACGCCGCTACCGCCGACGACACTGGCAAACCCACCCGCCGAAGAAAGACCGTCACCAAGACACCTCACACTTTCGAGCTCGAGGCTGATCTAAACCCTGTTAAACAGAAAGAACAGCAGCCAATCTCTGCACCGAATGAACCGCCCAAACCAGACGTCCAAACGCCCGCACCCAAAAAGAAGAAACGAGTATCTCAGGTTGCCTCCCCTGATGCCACAACCACCCCCACGGTCATGGTCAATTCAATCCCCTCCCCTGATGTAGCAACTCCCATGTCATCACCAAAATCCCCTGCTGTTGCACCTCCATCCACTTCAAACCAGGCCCTGGCCCCCTCAACGACGACTTCTCCTTCTTCTCTCAAACCCAACGGCTCATCAACAACCACCCCCGTAAACCCTTTCACGACACGAACCAAGAAATCCCAGTCCATGTCATCCGTCCCTCAAGTCTTTGCTTCTAACCCGTGCCGTTTCACACCACCGCCATTGCCGAAAGAATCCTTCCATGGCAAAGTGATCGTTCTCACCAATGGCGCCAGCCAAACGGGCCAGTGCCTAGTACGTCAATTCCACTCGGCAGGTTGTCGGGTGATCTTTGGCGACACGAATGGCGACCAGGCCCGCAAATTTATCTCCTCGCTAGGCCCACCGCACGTGGTTCACTTCAACAGATGCGACATGACAAGGTACTCTGACATGCTGGACCTCTTCAAGCTTGCCATCACCATGTACGGTCGTGTTGACCACGCAATCTTCGGCGTGGGTGATGATGGCGGTCAAGCATGCACGGTTGGTGCGGGGGAAAAGGGCTGGTTCGAAGACCGACCTGGGATCAACAAGACGGCCAAGATGGCCTATGACGAGGTCGCAACAGAGCCCGCCGGTTTGGCAGAAATCATCACGGCGAGCATCCGGTTTGCTCGAATTGCATTGGCGTATCTGAAATATTCGCCCAAGTCCAAGAGCAGCACCAAGAAAATCGTCAATCCCTATTCGAGACCACAGCCCGAGCCTTCTACCTCGCCGGGCATGAATGATCGCAGTCTGACTTTCCTCACGTCTGTGGCAGCATTTAAGGAGACTCCACGCCTACCCATCTACCAGGTGACGCAGCACTCGATCCTGGGGCTCGTGCGCAGCCTCTGGACGAACATCGACCCGGACCCGGAACGCGATGGCGTCCGCATCAACGCAGTCGTCACGAACGTCATGGTTCCACGCGCCGTCGCCCAGTCTGGGGGCCGGAGCATGTCTGTGCAGCTTCCACCAGATCGACCCGAGGACATTGCTCGCGTCGTCGTCGGCGTGGTTGCCACGAACGCATCCACGCCGGACATTAATGGCGCAGACTCGTCGAATGGTGGCGGCATCGCCAGTGGCGGCGGCGTGTGGTACGAAAAGGGCCATGAACGGGGCATGCGCGAGAAGTACCTCCACGGCAGGGTCATTTACGCCGTGGGCACCGAGGGGTGGGACGTCCAGGAGGGCATGAGTCGCAGCGAGCCCATCTGGCTGGGTCAGAAGCCCGCTGAGTCTCTGAACCGCAGCATGGCCGGATTAAGCCTGGACGGGCAGAGTACCTGGATCCTGGATATGGTCTGAGTGAAAAGAACAGTGTGGATCCGTTATACTTGACTCATCATTTGGTAGTTGTCAGGAATATCCTGTCTTCTACGCTTATCTACTATAGTGCTTAGAATCTATCAACAATTGATAGGATTCTCTGTCTTTTTGCCTATGGTAGGGGAAGGGTCGGTCTTGGACCTCGAGAATTGGTCACGCATGCAATCTGTCCGAGGAAATGGTCATCGAGCTAGACATCCCGCGAGCCCGCTGTCGAAGCTGGTGTCGTCCTTTGGCGGATCGCGATCGCGAGGAGTGCCGCGCAACTAACCTCCTCCACGCAAATTTACACTTTGCCCAGCAACTGCTGCGGAATGTGACACCCTCGGTATGCGAAGCGATCCGGGACGTCCACGAGACTGAGGCCAACCTCGAAGCGGCAAGAAAGAACTCTGGAAAGCTCGTGGCTGAGCTCCTGGCAAATAGGGCTCTACGGCGCTGCACAGTCCAGTAACCGGGACCTCGTACAAGGTTCAGATATCGATGGGCTCGTTGACGGCGATACTCGACACTCTTGGTAGGAGTGGAACGGTGGAAGCGATGACGGACATAACATTACATTCGTGACAATCTATTACTAATGAAACGTCAGTAAATTTGTTCGATCCAAGTACTCGGTACAAGTACATTCCCATCAAATACTACGGACAAGTTACTCGTACCTCCTTTTTCGCCCGTTACTAACACTGCCAGTTGTAAGTGTGCCTTGCCTTGGCACCGTTGATTCCTTCGTGGCTGAGTTTTGATTGTGGGACTCGTGCCGATTCAACCATAGGATGAAGGATCCTGGCATTTCTGAGATTACTTCTTACTCGTACTCGTAGTCTGACCACAAAAGCCTTCAATTGATCATTTCAGTCACGGAAGATCATCGTACCCTCCAATGCTCGGTTAGCTTGGTACGGCGAGACGGATACCTGTGCAAGATAGTCAGTGGCATGAGAGCATTTTCGCGCCCCGTGACTGAGGGATTGGCATGAAAGAGGGTCGGGAGGGGGGGTTCCATGCTTCCAGAAATAGTGTTTTGCCTCAGAATGAGTTTTGGGCGCATGAAGCTCCTGCTGGAGGTGGTGCTGGGCTGGCACCCTGGGTACCCGTTTACCCACCACCCCTAGAACTCAAGACCCTGGAGGCTTCAAGGCGCCAATCACACTGCCCTATTCCCCCGGTCTCACGGCTCGCTCTCCCTCCTAGCTTCCCACTACTCCTGCTTGCTACCTCCACCCCCGTTCAGATCTCCCTCTCACACGAATACAACAGTTATATCACTCCCCCATATCCATGACGACTACTACTACTCGCTTCTCGTACTCGTAATCTCTTCCCGACACCCTCCTCGGCCTGCGTTGTCGCAACTCTTCCCACAACAAAACAGAACCACAATCTTCTATCCCATTTCCCTCTGACCACTCTCTCTTCGCACCATCATCTGCGTGCGTGTCACCTCCAAACGTCCGTCTATCGCCCATCCTGTCGTCGTCCACGCGTCCTTTAGTCTCCGAATCGGACCCCTCAACAATGGATTCTCCTCGTGAGTCTGGAGGCGACACTGGCAAGTCTGCGGCGACTCCAGTCGGGTTTCGTCCACAGAACGGTGGTGTTATCAAGGTGCAGCCACCGCGACGGGAGGACTTGCAACCCTCTTACGCGCAAACTCTACAAGACAATCAGGATGACGTTCATGGCTGGTACGGTTCTATGAGTATGTATCCACGCCCTGGCGTCGAGAAGCGCGGACCACACTGCTAACATGCTGCGCAGTCAATACCTTGGGAGAATGCATCGGTTGCCTGGGCGCCATTCCGTGCTGCATCATCTGTCCCAATCCCTACAAGCCTGTCTCGCAAGGAAACGTCGGTCTAGTCACCAAGTTTGGTCGCTTCGCGCGCGCTGTCGATCCCGGTTTGGTCAAAGTCAATCCTCTCTCCGAACGCCTCATTCAAGTCGATGTGAAGATACAAATCGTTGAGGTGCCTCGACAGGTCTGTATGACCAAAGACAACGTCACATTAAACTTGACCTCAGTCATTTACTACCACATTACCTCCCCCCACAAAGCCGCCTTTGGGATCTCCAATATTCGTCAGGCCTTGGTGGAACGTACTCAGACCACCCTTCGTCACGTGGTGGGTGCGCGCGTGCTTCAGGATGTGATTGAACGACGTGAAGAAATTGCTCAGTCCATCGGAGAGATCATTGAGGAGGTTGCCGCCGGCTGGGGTGTCCAGGTCGAATCCATGCTCATCAAGGACATCATCTTCAGCAACGACCTCCAAGACTCGTTGTCGATGGCAGCTCAGTCTAAGAGAATTGGTGAATCCAAGGTCATTGCTGCACGTGCAGAGGTTGAATCGGCCAAACTTATGAGACAAGCGGCCGACATTTTGAGCTCTGCACCTGCTATGCAAATCCGATATCTCGAGGCCATGCAAGCCATGGCCAAGACTGCCAACAGCAAGGTCATTTTCTTACCGGCGACCAACCAGACCATGCCCACAGACATGAGCGCCATGCTGCAAAACCAGACCACTGGTGAGGGTAGTGGTTACAATTCCAAGTCCAACACTGGCAATGCTTTCAACGCGGACAGCAACGACGGCTTCCAGCAGGCCATGAACGCCCGAGTTATCGAGAACATCTAAAGAATGACCCAGGTTTCTTTCCTGTCGGATATACCCATCCCGGACGACATATGTGCTCAGAGGGCCAGACTGATATGGCAGACGGAGAGTGAGAGAGAATGAAGTGAACGGTCTTGGGATGTGTGGCTGTTGTGACTTGGGTTCTTTTGCTTATTTTGTTTTTGAAGATACCCCATGATGAGTATCAACACTCGCTTTAAGTTGTGTGTATCATTATTTCCTTAACTCCAAGCCTGATGGGCTCCTACTACCACCAGTAATGACCTATATGACAATATTTTTTGGCTCATTTCCTGAGTACACTGTAGGACGCCCTTGGACGCCTTGGCTCCCCAAGCGATGATGGGCATCTCGTGTTCGTACTCAGGCTATTGGGACCACCGATCCGATTGGTTAGATGGGAATGACGGTGTTTAAGTGAGTCGCTGACAATTGTCGTCATGATTATTATCAAACTAAAGTCCGCGTTGGTGGCGACGTCAACTGCGGCCGCATTCGACCGAATTGTGTCCAGCTACTTGACCCGTAGCTTCAGGTTTTCCTGGCAACCTGGTCAAGCTCGTTGACCTGTTTGTTGAGTTTCGGCCGCAATACAATTTACGCCTTTTCAGGAGATGGTTCAGAATCCTGGAGAATAGCTGCAGAAGGAGCCATTGCAATGACTCGCAGTCGTGCACAAACATCCCGACTTGGCCTTCGTCCGGCCTAGAAAGCGGTCAAGGGTAGCATGCCACCATGGAGCATGGAGATAGGATATCTCCTACTGGGTTTCCAGGGGTTTCACTGTCTGCCTGCCTAGTCTGAGAAGCTATTTAATACAATGGACGCTTTCCCTCACCCTCCGAACATTGAACAGTGAACAGTAACAGTCGTGCAATATATCGCTAGACATCTGTCAGAAGCAGCTTCCCACCCAGATTTGACACACAAACAATCCTTCGAAGCCAACGGAATTCTCCCAAGGTGTTGACACCAGCCTGTCAAGATGAAGACATTTACTCGAGAGACCACTGGTGATGAAGTTGTCAAAGAGTTCGCTGATAGAATCGAGGGCAAGACAAGTACGTTTCTTCTCCTTTGAGCCTTTTCAATCCCGCGGAGAAAGCCTGCGATACTGACAACCCACTTACTCCATAGTTGTTGTAACGGGTGCGAGTGAAAAAGGCCTCGGAGGAGAGACTGCCGTTGCACTCGCACATGGTAACCCTGCACACTTGATCCTCCTGGCTCGCTCCCAAACACGGGTGGAGTCAATCATGTCCCGGATCAAAGAAATCAGCCCTTCCACTCAGGTCGACTTCGTCCCTGTGTTGCTTGACGACTTTGATTCCGTCCGAGCCGCCGCCGCCACCATCAACGGCAAGATCTCCAAGCTCGACATCCTCATCAATAACGCGGGGATCATGGCAATCGAGAAGTACACGACCAACAAGCAAGGAATTGAAATCCAATTTGCTACCAACCATCTGGGCCACTTCCTGTTCACAAAACTCTTGTTTCCCAAGATTCTTGCCGCCGGGCGTGGAGCGAGAATCGTTAACCTCACCAGTCTCGGCCACAAAATCGGCCCCGTCCGTTTCGACGACTACAATTTCTCTGACGGAAAAGAGTATGACCCTTGGTCTGGGTACGGTCAGTCCAAGACGGCCAATGTTCTCTTCTCGCTATATCTGGCGAACAAGCTTCGTGACCGTGGCATTCAGAGCTACGCTGTCCACCCTGGCGGAATCTATGAGACTCAACTGGGGGCTCATATCTCTGATGTTGTCCAGGCACTTGCAGGTATTGAAGCGTATGCGCAAAAGAACACTGGAAGACATTTCCCTATCGACCAGGATCTACCGAAGAGTATGGCACAGGGCATTTCGACAACTCTGGTGGCTGCCTTGGATCCTAGGATTGAGCCGCAGAGTGGTATGTATATGGCAGATTGCCAGTGTCAAAGCACATATGAGTACGCAGAGAGCATGGAGGGCGCGGAGAAGTTGTGGAAGCTCAGTGAGGAGTTGGTTGGAGAGAAGTTTGAGGTCTAAAGGAGGCACGGACATCTTATACTCTGGCTCAATCCGCATAGATGGCGCTTTGTAGACTAGATGGAAGAGCTACTCTCTAGGTACTATAGCGAGGAGAATCTGTAGTTTGGAACCCCAGACCATCCTTGAATGCCCGGATTTGCTTCCCTTCCAACCCCGACCTGTAACTGTTGATGTTTTAGAGTGAGCCTCGGCCCCTTGGATGGTCAGCCTCGTGCCTTGACAACGCCCGAGTCTCACTCTTCCCAAGAAAGGCCAACCATCCACGGTAAGGAACAGCCACAATGCCAACGCCACATGGGGTTCCCTGCGCCACACCATGGGGATTTCCATAAACGGACAATGTGGGGTCAGAGTGCCACTGCCGATGTTTCAACGGGGGATTTCCGATGTGGGTGACTTCGGCGGGGCTTTTGCTACATCGATGGATTTACCCAGCGAGCCCAGACACCCAGTGCGATTACCCATCACCCATAGCTGAACCCAGACCTCTTCAGTCAAGCAGACAGCGTGCCAATCACCGTCCCCCGAATCCTCTCTTTGCAATTGCCGCCCTCCGACCTGCGCTAGTGGCGGTCCTATTGGATGAAATGGAGTGGCCAGGGGCATGATCTCACACGAGCTTCTCGATCGCAGAGAAGCCACCGGCAGAGCAATGCGAACCCAAGTCCAGTTGGCGCGGGGAGAAATGGACGTGTAGATATAGTGACGATGGGTTCATTCCTGACGTCTCTGTCCCCTTCTTCTGCTGCTCTTCCTCCGACTCTTGCATCTCCCGGGCTTCTTCTTCTAGGTCACAGCGTCGAGAGACCGCGTTCCATCCGAAAGACCGCCTTACAAGATGAAGGTCGAGCACTCGTCATCCGGCCATTCTCTAGTTGCCCAGGTTTTGGCCCTCTTGAAGGCAAATTTGCTGCTTCTAGCAGTTATTTCACTGGTCATTCGATCCCTCTATAAGCGTTACGCATCTCCTCTTCGCAATGTGCCTGGGCCGTGGTTGGCTTCGTGCTCGAGGCTTTGGAAAGGTTCTTTTCTCGTCTCACTTTTGTTCTCTTATCGCGTGGGCTGACGTTGCGGATTCAAACAGTGTGGAGTACATACAATGGTCACACCGAGTTGGACCATATAGCTTTGCATAAGAAATACGGTAAGCTCCAGACCTCCAAAACGCATTGGAAGGGCCCCAAAATCTCACCGCCCGCCAGGACCCGTGGTTCGCACGGCCCCCAATGAGGTATCCTTCGGCACTTGCAATGCGGCCAAAGACATTTTTGCTGTGGGCAAAGGTTTCCATAAGACAATGTTTTACAGCGTCTTTCCACCCAAGGTTAGATCTAATCATGCCGTATCTCTTTTGCGATGGCAGATGGGAAATTGACTTTGTCGCGCATTGTAGCACGCACCGGATATCTTTACAGAAGTTCGCGAATGGAAGCATGCGCAGATGAAACGCTATGCCGTTACTCCTTACAGCCTTGCGCAGATGCAGAAGCGATCAGGGCCGATCGAGGACATGATCAAGCTTTTGATGGAGCATCTGGAGAAGTATGCCACCGAGAACAAACGGGTTTGCAACCTGGGAAACCTCTTGCACTACTTTGCTTTCGATGTATGGCCACCGGAGTTCCTTTTCCCTCACGCTGCTGGCTAAGCTGGGTCTAGGTACTTGGAGAAGTTGCCTTTTCACGACAATTTGGTTTCTTGGAACAAGAAGTCGACATTGAGGGTTCAATCAAGAACATCGACGACGTCCAATGGTACGACGGAATCGTGGGTCACATTGCAGAATACGACATCCTCCTTCGAAACAACCCAATCCGGCCTTACCTAGGCTTACAAATGAAACCAACCACGATGACGAAAATTGCCGTCGCCGAGCTCGAAAAGCGGAAACAAAAGGACGGAACCTTCGATTCGACAGGTATCGATCTCTTGGCCGAGTTATTGAGAGCACATGAGGCAAATCCTCAGAAGTTTTCGGTGAACGATGTGTTTAGTATCGCTCATGGCGCTGTGTAAGTGATGCTTGCTGCCAGGGGCAAATGTTTCTTTCTACCTATGCTTATACGTTGCTGCAGATTTGCGGGATCCGACTCCACGGCGTCGACAATGCAATCTTTCTTCTACTTGGTGCTCAACGCCCCTAAGGTCTACGCCAACCTCTGCCAGGAAATCGAGGAGGCTCAGAACGCTGGGAAACTATCTAAAATCGTCACCTACGCGGAAGCACAGGCTCTGCCTTACTTCCAAGCGTGCCTGAAGGAAGCTATGAGAGTCCGACCGGCAGTCGGCTTGGGGATCTACCGCAAAACGCCGCCAGAAGGAGTTGAAATCGACGGCAAGTTTTACCCGGGTGGGATCGAGGTTGCCGTCAATGGATGGGTTCTGCACCGCGATGCCTCGATATTCGGGGACGACTGCGACGAATTTAGACCAGAGAGATGGTTTGAGCGTGATGCTAAATTGATGGGTTCGCATTTGTATCAGGTATGTTCCAGAGCTCTTCCACTGCTACCATCTCCTCGACAGGCTTTCTTCGAGAAGAAACCCCTTGGCAAGTTAGATGCTCACTTCTTCTTCTTCCCTCGTCAACAGTTCGGAGGCGGCAGCCACCTCTGTATTGGTCGCAATCTCGCGCTGTTTGAGATGAATAAGACCCTCATTCAGATCCTGAGGGAGTACAATGTCACTCTTGTGCATCCTGGAAGGCCGTTGGCGTATCATTCCACCTTTTTCGTAGTTCAGGAGGGGCTTGAGGTGTATTTGCGCAAGAGGAGTGAGAAGGCACAATAGATTGGTTCTCGTCCGTGATGTCGTGCAGTAATGGAAGAGGAGCTGGAGGAAGAGACAAGCCACCTCCAAGTGTCTGCTAATGGGACGGTGCCGGAGGCTACAATTCGAAAAAATGTCATCCAAGTATATGAAGTCAAACCAGCATTCATGTAAAGCCCCAGATGAGTCATAGAATGGATTAATTTGTCATTCATTGTCTACTCTGTATCTTAACCTTGTAGCCTGAGCAACCTGTACCTGTGGAGGGGGTCGGAAGATGTTCAGCCTCGTATGGAACGCGCCACCTTCTTATTCGGGAAACAAACATCGGTCCCCCGCCAGCCTCGCTGTTGCACTCTTCGTCGTCTTCCCCAACCTACTACTAACTACCGTTTCATTTGTCCTTCTGATAAACCCATCTGACTGACCTTGCTAGACTATTAACTTGTCGGATCTCGTCAAAAGCCTCAGGACTGATGCGGTCCTTCTTTGTTTCTGACCATGTCGCCCTCAAACGAGATTTCTCCCTTTATGGTCACATCCGCGCCACTTATAATCATCCTCCCGAGCTTTACGGGACAAACGACTTGATAATAGCTCATGTCGATGTCCCGTCTAATGTCCTCAATGAATTTCTCACCACTAGCATCCCCCCGAAAGGATATGTCTACGTCGAATTCGCCCACGCTGCGGCAGGATGTTCCCTTGTCGGTGAGGATGACATTGTCCTCGTCAGTCGAACCTTCCATTTGGGCGACAACGTCAAGCAAGATGGAAGCCCCCTGACGGGTACGGTTGTCAACATTTCAGAAACTTACATCCTTGAACCTGTCTTCCCGAGTGACTCCTTGCCGCGGACGAACTGCACGGAACAATGTCCATCAACCTTACCAGAGCACTTCACCCATCCCTATCCACACGACCTCATTTATAATGTCCCTGCAAGAGAAGTCAGAAGAGCACAGGATGTCCTTCCAGAGGATTGCATAATACGTCGCAGATGGGCTGGAGAGGTGGAATACGCGGAGTACGACACTGTGGTGCGGCTGGCCGACCACTCCATCGCAGTCATCTCTAATTCTGTCGGCATGCGTATGCCTATTCCCCACAGTGAGAAGCCTCTCATTACATCTCCTGAGCTCGACGGCTTCTGGCAGCCTGATATTCTGGGAGCGACTCAAGGCTGGCCAAACACTATTCCAGTAACATACCCGCGACGGGGTGACTTTGTCATTGTGGATCGTCCTCATCTCCGGAACGCAATATGGTTATCTGGCTCATACGATCCGAAGCTCCCTTCTGAAGGTATCATCCTTGATTGTCGAGCTCATGAGGTTATAGTCGATTGGATCTCCTCCAGCACTCGGCGGGGAGACCCACCTGAGGCTGCATCGATGCCCGAGGAGACGGTGTCTATCTACAAGGACATCCAGACTTTCCGTGGGTTTCCAGATATGCGCCTGAAGAAGGATGTCATTATCTATGACGCTGGCAGAATGCCTGTCAAGTCCTTTCGTCACAACGAACACGACATTGAAACTGGATCTGCCCATGCTCGGGCGTCCCCTCCTGAACCCGACCATCTCCGAGAACTTTACTCAGGGCAGGAACTGGAAGTTGGCATGCGGGTCAGGTTCCGCGATCCTTCGGCAGCTGCGGTAAAGTATCAAGGATTCGAGGGGTCCACACATGGCATGCTTCACAGGGTCACCATAGATGCAGCTGGCGATTGGAATTCTCATGAGTGTAAGATTGTTTTCATGCAACAGTCTGCTACTGTCATGTGGCAAGACGGAAGCGTCACCACGGTTGATTCAACGTCTCTGACAGACTTTGCCCTCTTCGAAGCCGACATTCTCCCTACAGACATTGTGTTGAAACGAGAAGGGATGCGGCAAAGACCACTTGACCAGAAGGGAAAGGCAGGCGGTGCACTAAAAGACTTCGACGAGATGGCATTCTTTGAGCGGCCTCATGATCTGCTCCCGGCCGCTGTGGGTGTGGTCCAGTCAGTTGATCCCACCGAGAAGGTTGCTCGCGTGCGGTGGTTCAAAGAACCCAAGATTGAACTGCTCGCACCAAACCTGGTTCTAGCACCGAGCTCACGGTACGGTGCCATAGGAGATGAGATTGAAGATGTGTCTCTCTTCGAAATCATGGTATTCCCTTCGTTGTTGAGGAAACTCGGTGATATTTGTATCATTGCACCTTCGGGTCGGCTCAAAGCCTCGCATGATGTGCTTCCCCAACCCTCCCTGCCAGATCACGCCAGGATAGGCTCGACGTTGTCGCAAATTCCAGGTTCCGGCACCGATAAACGCATTCGCCTGGAGCATTCTCAGGCATCGCCTTTAGCAACGATAACCAGCACAGAACAACATGGGGGTTCAGCGGAGCCCGTGCCATTTGACTGGATTGGCCAGATTGTGGCGCTGGGACTCGATGGCCTCGTTAGGGTTCGTTTAGGAGCATCGGAGCCTTGTCGAGACGTATTCGTCGATGCCGACTCGATTCTTTCAGTTTTCAGCAGCCGGCCGGTCTCGCCAGTCGATTTCTCGACAGCTGTCAGTCCCATGGACGTAGGCTCTTGGAGTGATTTGAGTGAATCTAGCTCCGCCTATTATCCAGACTTTCCGAGGCCCATATCGGAAACCGTGGAGTACGAAGGCGGGGAACGTCTCGACAATGACAGCGGCGATGAGAATTGGGTGTCTGACGAGGACGTGGCATTCGAGGACGCCGAAGAAGACTTACACGACAAAGACAGAGATCAGGAAACGGTGGACGGTGGTGAGCAACAAGGCGATGCAACGAAGCCACAGCCGTCATTGTTTCAACTGGAGAAAGTGCCAGGATCTGAACGGCCCCCGCAGTTTCTTGTGCTTGATCGGCAGCCTCCATCTGATCAGTTCGGGCTTCATACTGCTCCGCCAGAGCTAAGCCTCAAACGCATCCTCATAGAACACCGGGTATTGGTCACGTCACTTCCGGAAGGTGAGATCTACGTTCGCACATATGAGAGTCGAATGGATCTCCTGCGCTGCCTCATTATCGGTCCCAGAGATACGCCATATGAAAATGCGCCCTTCTTGATCGACTTACAATTACCTGCCGAGTTTCCGGAAAAACCGCCTTTGGCCCATTTTCACAGTTGGACCAGTGGACTTGGTCGTATCAATCCGAACCTTTACGAAGAGGGCAAGATTTGTTTGAGCCTGTTAGGGACCTGGTCCGGGGAAAAAGAGAGCGAGACATGGAGCAACAAGGCAACATTACTTCAGGTGCTTATCTCCTTGCAAGGGTTGGTGCTAGTGAAGAGGCCCTTTTACAACGAGGCAGGATTCGAAGGATATGAGCATGACAAGACATATGCAAGGGAATCGGAGTCCTACAGTGAAAAGGTTTTCGCCATGTCAAGGGGATTTGTGAAAAGCGCTTTGCTCAGCCCTCCGGGTGGGCTGGAAGACATACTCGCTTGGTTATATCTGCCGCACGATATGTCGGACCCGAGCAAATGCCTGCTTGGCACCGTCATCGAGCGGGGAAACCTGCTGTTACAGAGATCTGAAGAGGCTCGAATCAATCAAGATGACTCATTGGTCGACTCGACAGGAGCAAAGGACGACGAGACCAAAGTGTTTTTGAAGCCGCTGAGTCGTGGCGCGGCTTCTATGCTGAGAAGATTGATTGGCGAATTGCAGGCACAGCTTGGCCGGGTTTCGGCAGGGAAAAACAACCTTTGA
>WJFF01000007.1:320375-330881 GCA_011800825.1 Fonsecaea pugnacius | reverse complement strand
TTCGACGAGTGAGTTCAGGCACCTCTAAGAATCTATACGAGGTCCAAGTAATCACCATCCATTAGGCTCGTCGACATGGTCGTCTGACGAGCACTCACTCACTAGATCCTTCACGAAAAATAACACAAACACAGAGAAGCCACTACGCAACCCAGATCCGAGGGAATATAGACGTCTAAACAAAATTAACAACAACAAACGACAATAGGAATTCATGGCTAAAATCTCTACCAAAAACTAGTAAGACAGTTTGTTGTGATTCCCATCTCTCAACGTCAGAATCACCACTAAGAAATCAGAACCCAAAACTATCAAGAAGACTGTCGGCGCTCGGCTCCTCAAACATGGTCGGCGGCGGCGGCTTCTTCTTGGTCTGCTCCTTGACTTTCCCGGCCAGGGGCAGATTCTCCTCGTCTTCCTCCTTTTCGAGATCGTAGAACGTCTTGCGCCGCTGGATCTCCGGGCTGGGCGGTCGTGGAACTTCATCCGGTATCGCGGTCCGGTCAGGGGTTTCGGGGACAAACTCCCAATCCCGGACGAGGGACAGGGCAAGAACGTCGCATCCCATATGGATATACTGCCTCACGCAGCGCATGACGAAACCCCACTCATCCCTTGCGCCGATGACCTCGCTGCGCCATTCGTTTCGCTTCACAAGTTGCGCGCGAAGTTGGGTGTACAACAGCGTCAAAAGGGGGTCGTTTGCAGCGTAGTTGAGTGATCCCACCATCCCTTCCCCCTCATGTCCGTCTAGCAATGGTTTGCCCACAATTTTATGCACAGGGCGCACCAAGACCTGGATGGCCATGTCCTTGTGATCAAGAATTGCCGCGTACGCCCAACTTGCCATCCACCGTCCTTGCTCGCTACTAATAGCCAAGGGTAGAACGGTCTGTTCCATTAACCGTGCTAGAGTGAAGGATTGCTTGTTGATTTCGCTCTCGTAGACCCTCGCAATAGCGATGCCGAGCTGCAAGTCTTGTAGTTGATGTATGCAGACATTGATCGCGTCCCAGGGACTGTCCCCTAGCAAGAAGAAGGCAGCCGCGTAGTGAAAGCGCCGCTTGCTCAGCAAGGCATATGCATTCTTCAGCGCACTGGCCTTCCATCTCGGATCGTCAAAGTTATTCGCCAACAGCTTCATGGTATTTTCTTTTTCTCTCACTCCGATGGACATCCTCCAAAGTCCCAATAGGACGGTTTTTTTGCGAAGGGCAAGATAATACAGTGAGCAATCCACTGGGTTGCGGTCTTCGTTCTTTGTAAACTCGATTCGACCAACGTTCTCCATCTGCTGCCGAAGAGCTTCCACATCGGAGAGCCAACAAAATAGTCCTGACTTGCGCGCAGCATCCCAAGTGAGTTTGCCACCGTACAGGCGGGTGACCAAGTCAACAAGAATTTCTTGGGATGTGCTCAGCGACGCGAACGCAATGGCACTCCAGGGGACGCCTTCATCGCCACACGTATACAGCGCATGAAGATAGCGCTGACCATTGGCATCGACCGACTCCTCGTGTTTCTCTAATTCGGAGACAACCTCGACTCGTTTCACTATTTCGGATTGTTCCTTGTTCGTGAGCTGCCACAGTCTATATCGTCGCAAATTGCCTTCCAGACCTTCTGCATAATTTGAAACCGGTGGGTTCTCGGTGTCCCCGTTCAGATCACCGTTCGTGGTATAGTACGGCTTGTCGACCGGTTGGATTGAGCTGGCTGCATTTGTAATCCTGTCGGGTTCAATATTGAGGAAGCTGGACAGCTCATCCTCCTCAGTGAAGTACTTGAGATCTCGATGAAGATGATATAACACGCCCTTCGTTGCTTTCAACCCTTCGATGCATGTAAGGAGGGTAAGAAACGTGGGATGGAAGACAGGGACCAGGGTGTTCAATAATGCCATCATGGCGAAAGTTTCGTTAGTCCGCACCTTTGCTCGCACATCTCGAAGAGGCCTGGCGGACTCGTTGTGATGACTGCTCGCGTATCCCTCGAAGACGAAGAGCTGGATGCCTGCTCCCACGACGAGATCACCGCTTCTCAGCCAGCACAAATCCCCGATTGAGTGGGTGGTAAAGTCTCTTATTCTGATGTGCCGCAAATCTACCCACGCAGACTCACGCTCTCGGTAAGCATATCGGACCTGCCCGAGAATGACAATGTGGTAGTCAAAGCATACTGCAACCAAAGCTAAACCTTGTGGTGAGACAGCCCATGCGAATGAATGAATGGTGTCGGTCCCATCGAGCTCATGTTCATATTCCCACGAACCGGTTTTGGCGTCCCATATGCTGAGGCTCGTACTGTCATCGTTGACAACCACGATTTTGCCGTAGCCGCTTGCACTGAGCGCTTGGGGCTTGCGAATATTAGTCTCGATCAAAGCACCAGAGAGGAGATGTGGCTTTGTGGAATCTGTCTCTTCCTGAGATCTGATCATCTCCAGGGTTCCTTCTTTGGCAAGTGCTGCGGCGAAGCCGAGGGCGTTGATCTCACGCGGATCAGTAGGTCGATTGTTCGTGCTCATATTGTCACAAACGGAGATCAGGGGGTGGTATCGATTGTGAACATGTAGACTAACATCCCCCAATGATCGTATCATCTCGCGATAACCATTTGTTGCGCCTGATTCGCCTGCTGGAAGGAGCAGCTCCCAGGCCTCAACGGTCCCATCTGCATGATACCCCACGATAACCCGACTGGTGAGTTCTCGTTCGCTAGCGATTCGACTTTGTGTAATGCGCATCGGTAAGCGATTCCCTTCAGATTCCCAAACCCCAAGTCGTTTAGCTTTTGCTTCGCGAATGTGCCACAGCTCGAGACCACGGCTACTCAGAATTGCTGCGTATCTCCCACGGGACAAGATGACGGCGTCTTTGATTGCAACGGTGACGTTAAACGAGCTCCGCCGCAGCAGGGGAGCACTTGATAGTTTCCCTTCGTGCTGCCAGATACTGGTGTTACCGTCGTCTGTACTGGATAAGACAACATTGCCAACCACATTTCGGACGATCCGCAGGACTGGCGCACCATGTCCCGCCAGCGTAGAAATCAGTTCTGTCCTGTCCTGTCTCACGGCTGTGTCGAACAAATGCGTGATCTGACTGTCGTACCAGTCAATATCACCTGCAAAAGAATGAAGGAGAATTGACAACGACGACGCAGTTCTGCCACCAGCAAAGATGCAGAATTGCACAGAGTCTTCCAATGGGTCGCTTAGCTGTGGAACATGGATATTCATGCCATCGACGTGGGAGATGTGAAATACAGAAGACAGTATTCCGTTCTTGTACCCAGCATTTTCCAATCCCCACACGGACATGTGTCCCAGTCCGTCGAGGACGACGCAGATTTCTGGACTCCGATTGGCAATCTCGATGAGATGCTCAAGAGCATGGTCCGCGGTTTTGGCAGTAGAGTTCTGGACAGCCTTTTCTGTGGCCGTCGAAAAGTCACGGCTGTCGATGATAAAGGCATATCGTTTCGTGCTGATGGAACTTGCACTCAGCCTCCGTGGCTGGATCGAGGAGTTCATGTTGATATCGCCAACCAATTGTAGTACGGTCAGGGCGTGGGGGTCGAAAGTGGTCCAGGCGCGGACATGGTTGTCGGAGCAAAAGGTATAGAGCAGGTTGTCCAAGTTCTGTTCCTGATGCCATGGTTTGCGCCAGTGCAGATTTGTGACCGCCGCCGGATGTGGTAGATAGGAGACATCGAATCTGGTGCCGTCAACTTCATACGAAAGCCGTCTCCATATCTTGACGAGCCGGTCATATTGGCCCACGGAGGCTACGAAGCTGCTGTCGGGAGAAAGGTATGCGAGTGCCGTGGGATATGCCAGTGGCTGGTTCCAAACGATAATCGGGGATCCAGACTCAGGTATGAACCACAGCACCAGCCTGGAACCCCCCAGTAGAAGTTCTTGAGAAGATCCCCAGGACAAAGATTCCACCTGCAATTCAGCAGGATTGTCCAACTCGTAGACCAGTGTCCATTTCAACACACCCTCCTCGTGACCGACGGGTCTGTAGATATAGACATGGCTTTCATCACAGAGGGCTATCCGGCCGGTGGTCTCTTCGAGGGTTATCGCTGTGAGCGAATCAACGGTGTCGACGTAGATGGTCTGGAGAATAGTTTGAGGGCCGCTGAGAATGACAGCGGCATTGCCGGAGATATATGCCTAGGGCTTTTGTCAAGATTGCAACTGATAATGATGGAGTGGGAGCCAACTCACGACCAGACGCAGGCCGCACCACTGCGCGGTGCAAAGGGCCTGTCGCTTAGATTGAGGTCGCCCAGGCAGGGTGGCGCGCATAGGACCAACGTTAGGAAGAAAGTGTTATTGTTGGGACCGCATGCTCGAGCATAAACTTGTCTTGTCGTCAATTTTACGAAGGAGATATATCAGCCAAGGACGTGGTCGCTGTCACGCAATTGGGAAGCATGGATATCGAGCATGGTGTGACGCGGTAAAGGCACCGCAGGGCCAATTTCTCCGCGTCAAGGCACCGCATCCAACTTCAGCCTTGGTATGTCCATCATACCGGGTACGTCATGCGAGGCTGCCTTATGCATTGAATATTGGGAGTTTATGCTGAACCGAGCTTCACTTTTGTTTCTACCCTCACTCCAAGCCTAGTAGATGAACGGAAAGAAGAGAGTTCTCTGTGACCTACAACACCACGATGTCTGCTCGAAAGACTTTCATTCCACTAGGTAAACTCAGTCCCAACCCTGGGTTTGTGGGAAAAATATGCTGATCCACGCCCCTCGTATATTTACAGAAAATAACCCAGAGGTCATGACCAGACTGGCCCATCGGCTTGGACTATCTCCAGCATTCTCGTTCCATGACGCCTACAGCCTGACTGACCCCGACTTGGTGGCCTTTTTACCTCGACCAGCCAGTGCCCTCTTGTTCACCTACCCTACCTCAGCAACCGCCGAAGCCCACTACAACAAGGCCAACGAGGCCGAAGCTGGGTATGATGGCTCAGGGCCCGGAGAACCCGTCATGTTCTACCG
This sequence comes from Fonsecaea pugnacius, assembly GCA_011800825.1. Classification (NCBI taxonomy): domain Eukaryota; kingdom Fungi; phylum Ascomycota; class Eurotiomycetes; order Chaetothyriales; family Herpotrichiellaceae; genus Fonsecaea; species Fonsecaea pugnacius. The sequence goes on along the minus strand of WJFF01000007.1, from coordinate 325,853 downwards.
CCAAACAATCCACCACGCCTGTGGCCTCATCGGTCTTCTCCATTGCACCACCAATGGGACCGCAGCCGACTTCATCCAGGAAGGGAGTGATCTCGACAAATTGATCAAAGACACAACTCCCCTCAAGCCCGTCGAGCGAGCTCAGTTCCTTCACGACTCAGAAATGCTAGAGATTGCTCACGCCGCAGCTGCCCAGTCGGGTGATAGCACCGCGCCACCACTAGGAGAAGATCCTGGTCATGCTTTCATTGCATTCGTCAAGGGAAAGGACGGGCATCTGTGGGAGTTGGAAGGCAGAAGAAAAGGGCCGGTCGATCTTGGCGTGCTTGAGGAAGATGAAGATGTCCTGAGCGACAAAGCGCTCAGCTTGGGGCCATTCCCATTCCTCAAACGTGAAAAGGAGGCAGGCAGCGGCGATTTCAGATTCAGCTGTACTGTGCTTGCTCCAAGCCTTGATGACTGATGAGAACGCACACTTGGCATCTTCACTGCGCCAGGAGGAATTCCGGACTCTTCAAGTCGACCCAGCCTAGATTCGGCTCGCTTTGCTTCCAGCCTAGTCGTTCTTGCACAATCTTCGAGTATGTTTTGACCTCGTCGATTGAATACGACAGAAATGATACCTCTTCCTGGCGGTGCACGCCAGTGCATGAGAACATTGCATAGACCGTTCTGCTCTCTTTCGCGCCCTCTTTTGCTGTCCCCAACGGCTTCTCATACCCCCCCCCTCCGTGGTAGAGACTTCCCAGCATAATGAATGCCTCTCCCATGCGCATCTCTGCGTCAACAACTCCACGGTTACCATCGGCCCCAAAATCGGGCATATCATCGCCCCACAAGTGGCTGCCAGGGACGACCCTTGTCGCACCATTGACCTTGGTGGTATCGCATCCTGGAACAAACAGTCCTAATAGCATGTCGCGCCCCTTCGTGTATTTGTCGGCATGACTATGGCGAGCATGATGGTTCTTGTCATCGCGGTGAAGATTTTGCGCAGGAGTGCCAGGAGGGATATCAAATGCAATTGCGATTGAGAGAAGCGGGTGGCTCATCGTGGTAACGGGCTTGTTGCCGTGGTAATGGGTCGTCTCAAGTGCCAGAAAATGTTCGCACAAATCTTGGTACAGCGGATCGGCAAAGAACTTCTCCCTTACCGTTGCGCTTTTCCCGACGAGTCTGGTCACCGTTCTTGTTTTGCCTTGAAGCGCTTGAAGACAGTCAGTATAATGGAAGAGCGGAAAGTTTCACCCAAATGAGAGAACTTGCCGCCCACTTTCACCCCGTTGGCTTGCTGATCAAGCCACGGGTAGACCTCCGAGTCCGCTTGCTCAAGCGTTGCTTCATCGGTAAAGTCCTTGACTATCACGCAGCCATCTGCTTCCAATGCTTCAACGAATAGAGACACTGGAGCCGATCGCGATAGCTTTCTAATTCCACGACTCGAGTGACTATCACGCCTGTGGCTGTCCCATGCTACTCGCCGTGCGTGCTGAAGGATTGACGCCATCAGCAGAGTACTTTCTGTTCTTCAAGACTGGTGCCGAACGAGAAGATGAGAGGCAGCAACTATAACAAGGCAACAAGGACCGGAGGGCAGAACTTCACGGCCAAGATATAGAGTGATGCCTTGCGTTTTCGCCAAATCGTTTCTCCAGAAACTTACCGCAGTGAGATCTGTCATGATGTAGGACCAGACTCCGTGGCGTTTGACAGATGGGTTCAAAGTAAGCTAATCCCTCTCTGCGAGGATATGTTGACCACACGCTTCGAAAGATTTCCCGCATTAACAGAATGTATCGCGCCACCAAGAATCCCGAAAGGCCTGGGTCTTCCTTTATGCAGCAGGCTGACGACGACTTATTATCAGAAAGGATCAAGGTGGACTCCTCCGTGCCCTTGGCAATGCAGAGCAGGAGCGGACGAGGGCCATATCTGACAGCCCGTGCGGGACCAACGGCATAATCTCCTGAGTTTAATGATCAATCTGGGCATAAATGCGTGCATCTGGTCGTAACACCTTGTAGCATTCCCGTTGGTGTCTTGGCTTCATGGCCCATCCGGATATGTCGGCTAATTGCCGGATTTGATAGGGTTGCTTGAGAATGCAGCTAGACTGCCGTGCTGATCTCCGCCGCCGTCTGAACAATCAAATAGCTTCCTCAGAGTAAGGAGCATTCCAAGAGTTATGGCATCGGCTTTTCAACTTTGGGTCTTCTCTCGAAGGTGTGCGTCGACAGCCTTGGCTCTTCACACGTCGTTGCAGAACCAGCTGCCGATTGTGCTCCATGACGCAGCCCGCTCGGCATGTAGATGCTTCAACAAACAAGGAGAGAGGGCCGAAGATGTTGCGTCCAAGCATTGCATGTCAATACGGCGCTGGACCATAGACCACAGATCAGTACGAGGTGGCTCTGGAATGATTTTGATTCGAGGCTCAGCGGGTTCTGAGATGTGCCCCTGGACGCAGGCTTGTCAGCCTTGAAAGTGTCGTAACATCGATGGCTGACATATCTCATCTCGGTAGAGGATGGGATCAGGCTGCTAGACCGAAGAGCTTCCCAGCGACTGGATCCCACTCAGAAGCCCATCGCCGTCGACTTTCCTTCACAGCTCCATCCTTCAATGTTGTAAGCTGTTGTGAATTGGGATCAAACAAGTCCCGGAGAATGTCTGCCAGTTCTTCTGAGCTGCCGAAGCCTTTGCCATTGACGTTCTCCGTCACTAGCTCCGACCATGCAGCAAAGCTGCTCCAGCCCGCCACAGGAAGTCCCGCGCCGAACATGTCGACCACCTTCATGGGCAGGTCAACTCCGCTGCTGCTGGTATGTAGGGACACACCAAGATCTGCGGAACCCAATAGAAGAGCGTAGTCTTCGAAGCTAAGCCAGTCGGTATAGATGCTCACCATTTCCAGAACTTGTGCTGACCGCAACTCTCGAATTTTGTCGAGATAATATTGCTTTTGAGGGCCTTTCCCTGTGATAACAATGACAAGTTCCGGGAGGTGCGGATGGGAAGAGGTGGCGCTGGCAGAGTAGACACAGAGAGCATCCAAGAGGAGACTGAAGTCTTCGTCAGCCGTCCATGAGGTTGAAGAGACGATCAACCTTGCCTTTGCGTCTACTATTGCATTGAAATGTTCTTGGATGAGTGGGTAACGCTGCAAGAAGGCTATCCGTTTGGGGGCTGTCAAAGGCTGATACAAGTCTGCTGGTCGGTCATGCAAAGTCAAGATAGGAGCAGTGATTTTGTAATCCGATCTCAAAACTCGAGCCATGGCGTCTGTGACGGAAAAGTTTGCAGTCGCAGCCTTCGCCAGGCTGATTTCGTACAATTTGGAGATGCCAACCAGAGGGTGATCTGCGCCGAGCTTCAGAGCCAGGATGGAATACCCAAAATTATGCCAGTCGACGATGAGCCGAGTCCGTCGGAAGAAACACACAGCGGTCACAACCAGTAAAGTGGGAATAGAGGGCGGATTCTGCAGAAGATTCATTAGCATGAGCCAGCAACAATGAGGAGGAATAATATACCTGCACAAGCATCCATTTAGAAGGAGCAGTGGCGTAGCTTAAAGTGTTCCAAAGCGTCCATGTCTGCAGTAGAACTTTCAGCGGGCCAAATAGAAGAAACAGGAGCTTGTTGCCAGTTTGAAGCCATCGAGGAGCAGGTGTTAACGGGACCACTGTGACTGCGGGATGCGCAACCAGCTCGGGTAAAGGATCAGTCTCTGGATCACATTGTATTAGACTGGTACTCGAAATGGCTGACTCGAGCATTTATACTCCTCACCTCTGTAACCAATAAGTTGAACACGGCCACCATGGGTCGCGATACTCAAAGCATGATATTGCATCCGGGGACTGCGTCCCAGATCGCCCAGCACCACAACTTGAACCGAACATTGTTGATCCGCAGCATGTCCTGGAGAGGGGAGCAGGAGTAGCAGAACGGTAAAAATGGTGGAGATAGCCACCAATATTGTCAATAGCATCCTCTTGGGGAGGTGTCGCTGCTTCTTGCGATGCTTGTCTTGCAGAGAATCACCGAAGAGGTGAAAGAAGAATGACGTCGACCAGTCAGATTGTCCAGGGTGGTCAGATAGATGGAAGCGGTTTAGACTCGAAGTTGGTAGGGGCGGGAAGAGGCTCGAAGAGTCCCAAAAAAGGGGAAGGGAAGCCAATCATGGATACGAGCGAAGTTGCATGCCGAGATGCGCGAGATGCAGAGGTGCTGCGGGATGCGATACGCCTCTCGTGGCCTCTCCACCACCCCTTCAGAGTTTGTTACCCCTTGAAATATGCTGCCGCTACTATTGCTACTGCTGCCCACTGACATCGTTGGCCAGGGGCAGCAGACTAGACGAGAAATGTATAGCTAGCTATCCTTGTAATCTCTTTCCCCAGACCATTCTTCTCTCAACCCCCGCCTGCGCCTATCGAGAGATCGGAAAGCTCAGTCGCGTCAACAATCCCTTGCTGCCTTGTGAACACAGCAACGTTGGTGGCACCACCTTCGTCGAGTCTGCACTGGGGCGACCACAACGAGGGCGGATGTTCACCACTCACCAAAGTGTCCTCCCAACCTTCAGGACCGTCTGAAAGGACCATGAGCGCCACCTTCACCTTGCCTGTTGCTGCCACCGACAACTGCAAGCATGGGCATCCTCATGGTCCTTCCCACTCTCACTCCCACTCCCACTCTCCTCTACATTCAAACCCGAGCTTGAATGCACGCTCCCATCAACGAAGTCGAACGGGCAGCCGCCTCACGGCCGCCTCCCCCTTGACGCGAATCCCCTCTGACTCCGTCGTTGAGCAGAATGAAGCTGCCATGAGCGTCAACCGGTTGCCCCCTGTGAACACCCATTTTTACGAGCATCGACATGTCAGCCCTGCCCCGTCCCAAGATTCCACGGATACACAGTTTCTGCCAAAGAGAAGGGATACAGAAAAGATTGCATATTCATCACCTGGCGCAACCAGGCGGCCGACTTTCAAAAGGAATTTCTCCAAACCCACCCAGTTCCTGCTTCACTCGACCGAAAGCTACTCATTACTACACGGGATACTGGAGGACGACGAGTCCCGGCGAATATTCTATTTCATGATATTGAACCTCTGCTTTATGTTGGTCCAGTCCACATATGGCGTTCTGACGGGATCCCTGGGCTTGATTAGTGACAGTATTCACATGTTCTTCGACTGTGTGGCCTTGCTGGTCGGGGTGTGCGCTGCTGTCATGAGCAAGTGGCCCCCCAGTCTCAAATTTCCGTACGGGTACGGAAAGATTGATACCCTTGCAGGGCTAGGCAATGGTATTTTCTTGATGCTAATAAGTATCGAGATCGTCTATGAGGCGATCGAACGGCTGTTCTCTGGTGCCGATGTCAGTCGAACTGCGGAGCTCCTTGTGGTCAGCACGATTGGTTTGTTTGTGAATCTGGTGGGCATTTTTGCTTTTCATGGTGCTCACGAT
>WJFF01000007.1:301466-314633 GCA_011800825.1 Fonsecaea pugnacius | reverse complement strand
AGCGCAAGGAAGGCCCAGCGCCCACACTCTGGTGAGTAGAGTTAGCTTCAAAAAAGCGATGCCGGGTTCTTGGAAAGGAAATTAACGAGGCTGGGCTTACTGATTCACAATGACATTCACCGTCGGGGTCGTCGTTGCCGATTCTGCGACTAAAGAAGCCGATACCATCGAGGTTATGGATGCCAGCACATCCGAACCGGGCGAAATTGTCGTGGTGAGAGTGCTCACACAGGGGAGATTACCAATGATGCTCTGGCCGTATGTGGTGAAGCCAATCGGACTAGCACATTCGGTCAGCTCATACCGAGCAATGAATAAACAGAAATGCAAAAGTCTGAGACTCACCAGCAGACCGGGTCGATGTCAACCATATCACTGCGGTCAAAAATCAGATCACATCTTTGCAACCCGGGGGTCTGGAGATTGATGATACCTTGGACAGATGGTAAGAGGAGCGTTGCTCAGCATTGAGACAATCCCCGTCGGGGTCGGACTGGGAGTTGTCCCTGTCCAGGATGTGGTAGATTCATGTCCGTCGTCTTGATCGCTCGACTCCGTGGCCGACGGAGAAGAACCCGTGTCTACTGGCTCACCATGTGTAAAGTTCAACGATGGGCAGCATTCTGGCCGGTCATCGGAACAGCCCACGAGTGGGACTTCGACCGTGCCGCCGTCAGGGAATGTCAGGAGGGTAAATCGAGCGACATTGCATCTGGTCAAATGAGATCAATACCGGCTGTCCAATTACGCGAATATGTCAACATACGTTCCGATGAGCAGGGCCTGGCCTGTATATGGTACAGTCTGGATGGCCGGGACGCTGGTTGGGGTTGAATAAGAGGAGGAAGTGGTAGTTCTTGCATCATAACTGCTATCTGAAGGGTAGATAGTTGTAGTGTACACATAGCCGTTTGTGTCGGTGGTGTAGACTACTGACTGCGCAACAGCCACGAGGGGCAAGGCAAGCAGGCACAAGGAAGAAGCCGTTCTCAACCCCATCATTGCTGCCGACAGATGCTCGATGCTGGTATCAGTAACTCGAAGTTTGAGGGCAACGCCCTGTCCTACGTGAAGGAACTTCAAGAAAGTGAGGGAAACCGAGATGGAAAAAAGGAACCTGCAGCCCTATGGCGGCTGTGTTCGATATACTCTTGCTCCCAAGAGCTCGAGAGGGTTCACACTTTGACCTTACCTCAACAGACACTTCCCACTTCCACAGCCGGACCCAAGCAGACCCTTGCGTTGAACTCGAACCGCTCTGGAGGGGTGGCATTGCCAGCGTCCAAGACCAGCGCCCGGGATCAGGCTTTGTGTATGTGGCAGTCTGGCACGAACACGAAGTTGAGGCCCCCTGCGGAGTTTTCCATTTGCGTTGTCACTGCTGGACATTTAGGCGACGACAAGCAAGCCAGGTACGAGTAGTCTTGAGGCTTGACTCCAGTGGCTGGACTGTATTGGCCAGATTTGGGCGGACCCCAAGTCTGGACCCCAACTGATACGAGGCTCAACACGAAACCTTTGCCAACCAAGCAGGTCAATCTACGGAGTAAGCTGGCCATTATCGCCTGATTGGGCATGTGACAGAATCATGTATCGAGGCTACACTCCCACCTTGATTGGAGATTGAGTTTTTTGCCTGGATCTGGCCAAACTCGGGTACCATTAGGAAACAAGTGTCTGAGGAAGACAAAGGAGCGGTGTCTAAATGGTAGGAGATGGCGTCCAGAGTGATCTGGGTTGAGAGAGCCGCCGAAGAACGACATGATTTCTCTGTGCCCTGTCATCATCGTTGGATCAAGAAATAGTAAAGCGTCTTCAAGCTCAAAGGCGGAGGAAAGAAGACTTCAGCTGCCAAGCATCTTGGCGCCTGGGCATCTTGGCACAGACTCGCATTGGAGCGACATTCCGCCAGACACTTTGAACCTCTCCACAGTTTTGACTCGTCCTCTGCTTTCACATTCATGCAGGAGAGGGCTTCTACACTCATTTTTCCCTGTGAGCGGAACATCCTTCGCTAACGAGGGCGGACGCCAAGGCAGCTGAGAATGAGGCAGGGTTATGAGCATACGCTTGACTGACTTCAGACTTGCTGTTCTTTCGCCACAGAACAATACTCTGGGCATCAGCCCAAGGAGGACAAGCCTCTCCCAATGTTCTTTTGGCCGATTGGTCACTCGGCACAGACAGTATCAGCGAAGGATGAGGTCTAGAAAGTTGAGATTCGGAAGCATTCGACGGACTCCATCGAGAGCGTAAATCCCTCCGGCTCTAGCCACCTGGTCTCTGGCTGGACATTTGCTGGCCTTGTATCAGACGAGGTTGACCCTGAAAATGAGAACTGATCTATAACACTACAGATGGCCTAAGAGGTCAATATCCCCTGTGAGCAGAGCTGCTGCATGAAAGGAAACAAGGTGGTTTCATCCATTGCTGGTTTGGTTTGGCCAACGCTTTCGTGGTAAAGCTCCACCAGTCCTCACATCATTCAGTGGCCTGGAAACCCCCTGTTCTTTTGCCCTCCACAAAAACAACCGGGGGTGTAAAGTGCCGCTTTCCATGGAGGAAATAGGATATCACGCTGAGCAAGATCACTCCTGCCCACACTGCCGGCGCCCAGTTCGCTGTGCTCGTATCGACCGGCAAGGTCGACGGGAAACAGCAGAAGACGATGGCAAAGCCGCAATACAGGAAAGCGAACATGTTGATGGCAAGCCCATAGCGTCCCAGACTCCATCGCGCCGCTGGCAGTGTCTCCCCGCGCATCCGCTTGAGACAGACACACCCGATTGAAACCATATATGTGCTGAGCAGAGCCAGCAGGGTGAGAGAGATGATGATGTTGAACCTGCCGGTTTTCATTAGCTTTGCCTGACATCTCTGGCAAAATGATTATAGAGTCTCCCAACACCCGAGGTCGTGAGAAGAGAGGCCACTTACGCAGTTGTTGAGCCGATGTTGATGACGCAGAGTACCGCGGACCAGAAGGAGGTCGCGTATACTGCGTTGAACGGAATGTTTTGCTTTCGTTCAATCTTGCTGAGCCACTGTGAGAATGGAAATCCGTGGTCTCGTGAGAACGCAAAGACCTCGCGGCTGGTCGTCGCAAGCGCAGTGATGTCACCACTGAAGATGAGCACCAGGAGCAGAATGCACAGCACATAGGCCACGGCATTCGAGCCTGTGTTGAGGAAGAGTTGTAGGTAAGGTGTCTCGGCATTGATCGCCACATCAAGTGGTCCGATACAGAACAGCATCGTAATCAACGTTGTGATTCCCATGAAGAGATTCAAAAGGTAGCTCCACCACATTGAGCGTGGAACGTTCAGCGAGGCATCAGCGACCTCCTCTGAGATATGGCATGCGCTGTCCGATCCTTCAGGAGGTCATCAGGCTTGATCAGAGTTTCATTTCATAGAGGACATGCTTACCCAGGTTACAGTATAAGATTGCGACTTGTGAAACAAGACATGCGGTCCCGACGTTTCCCCAACCTCCATTGTCGACAAAGGTTGCGAACACATCTTTGGCGCTATTCTTGGGACACATGACTATTCGATGGAAGGGGATCGGTCAGCCGTGGAAGTCCCATACTCAGTCGGATGCTTTTGACTTACCCCAAAGGGGGATGATTGTGACCAGAAAACCAAGGATATGGCCCACTAAGCTGATGGTCTCGATCATTGGTAGCGTCGTTGCACCCCAGGTATTGAAGAAGATCGTGACAACCAACAGGGCGATACTGATGAGAGTGTATTGCCAGTTTGGAAACGTAAAATCCGTGTCCGAGATGTCGATCAGGACCTCGATCAGGGTACTGCAGACAAACACCCCCGAGGCACAACTGGCGAGCCAACCAAGGGTTGACATCCAGCCTGCAGAGTAACTCAGGAATTTCTGGTAACGACTGGGAGCGAATTCCGACACCCAGTGATACTGCCCGCCGCTGGTCGGGGCCATGGACTCCATTTCTGCGAGACTCGCCACGACAGTGGAATAACAGAGAATGGTCCCAATAAATGTCCAGAATAGGCCAGCAAACCCACCATTGACCAAGCCCAAGGCAAGAGAGACCAAGACAAATTCCCATGTGGCCATGTATCTGAGACGTCGAGGTTGATGTTAGCCTCCTGCTTGAGCTGGACGAATAGGGGACCGTCCATCTGGGCGCAACTCCGCCGCTAGAACCATTTCCAGATGTGCCTTTGACCAAGTACTGAAGAGAGGGCTCGACTCAACGCACATCGATATGAATCCGAGTGTGGAAATGAGAGAAAAGTTCCGCTTGAATTCCTGGCGCTTGCCAAGTCTGAACATGTCCCTGATATCCTGAGCGGTGTCACCCGAAAGTCCATGCTGGCTCTCCTCTATGCTGTTGTCGGAGGGCGATTCTTCGTCGGTGGCTAAGACGAACTTCGAGGCTTGTGTCTTCTCGTCAGAGGAAGCTCTGTCACCTCCACCGCCGCCATGACGAAGAAGAGACCCTACCCCATCATGAGCGCTCATGTTGAGCGGTTGGGGTCAAGCTCGTTCTTATCGTGTTCAGATATCTCGGAAGAACAAAAGGGGCGAGTCAAACGATCATATCAATCACAGGTCCAAACTCCAGCTTCTCATGCATCGTCGATTATCCATGAATTCGAAGGAATGGTTGAGAATGACGGCAAAAGAAGCAACATTCAGCACCTACCGTATCAATTTGGCATTAGCCCTGTGGCATTCATAGGAGAATTGCCATGGTCCAGATCGCGGAGTTCTTGCAGAGCATTGCACACGGCAATGCCTTGACGGAGCGCTTGACAAGATCTTGACAAATCGCCATTGAATGGCGTGAAGATCCCTTGCGGGGCCTTCATGGGTCGTCTAGTGATGGTCAGTGCTCAAGTACGTTCCAGGGTTGTAAGATACGGCATGCATGTGGCGGTCGGGTTTGTTGTGCCCTTGTGGACTTGAGGAAGGTCGAAGTTGTCCGGCCACAGGGTGTACATACGTATCGATGCATCGGATTCGGCGCGGTGAGCCTCTCTGGGACAAGCGCAACCCTCGTGGGATCGGACCATGGTAATAAAGATTGGCTGTTAGCGTCGAGGGTGGGCAAAAGGTTCAATCTTCGATATGTCGACCCCTGGTTAGGAGGATGAGTGCTTATCGGCCGTGAACGGTACCCAATGGCCGTGGCCAGGATGAAAAGCCCGTCCTGAACAAGTCCTCCGTAGATTGAAAAGAGTCTTCGGGCACTAAGCAGATACACCCATATCGAGCCGATGTGTGTTCATTATTGTGTCGTGGAAACAAATTCCAGACAAAAGCAAAGACGAATGAAGTGAAAATGATCGAGGAAACAGGAGCAGATTATATGGTCGTTAAAATTGCTTCTACCTCAACAAAATCGCAAAGAAGTTATTTACCCCTCCTGCTCACGACACATTCTCAGATAGTATCTGTACACAATTGTCCAACCACTGCCAGTCGGGGTCAGTGTCGAGTCGTTCTCATCAGCGCGCGCAAACATGAAAGGCGGCCCCTCACATATCCAAACATGTAAGAGAACCCGGACTTCCCAACAACGCCTTGCATTTGATCAAATGGGGGAGGATAAATAATCTCCAAAAGACGGCCCATAGCTGTCCCTTGTAGATATAAATTAGAGTTGATTGACCGCCTTTCTTCACAAGCCTGCTGCAATCTTGCCAGCAGCCTCATCCGCAACACTCTCTTCGTACCAAGCCTTGATGCGGGCAGCCTTTTCGGGGCTTCGGACCTTGACATCCATCTCGAAGGGTAGAGGACCGCCGATTAAGTTAGGGGTGAAAGCGTTCGAATCAGGCCACTTGGGTTGTCCGTTGGCATCCATGTAGGGCTTGAGTTCGAAGCAGCCGACGATGCTGCCGCAAGCGACGAGCAACTCAGCCTCGGTGATTTCGATACCAGGGCACATGCGGCGACCCATTCCGAAACCGTGGTGGCCCATGAGTCTGGGATGTTCCGTAAGAGGCTCCTTGTACGTTGGGTATTCCTTCTCGAGCCATCTCTCGGGCTTGTAGGTCTCTGCGTCAGGGTAGAGCTCAGGGTTGCGGGCGAGAGCGAGATCGACAGCGTGGATAACAGCGCCCTTGGGGAGGTAGTATCCGTTCCATTCATCATCCTCTTCGAGGAGACGGGGCACACCCAATGGAACTGGTGGTCGCCATCTAACGCACTCCTTGATAGCAGCACGGAGGACAGGAAGGTTGGGAGCATCCGAGACCTCGATGACACGGTCGCCAATGACTTCGTCGTATTCCTTGCGGACCTTTTCTTGCCATTCTGGGTGGAGAACCATGGCGAGGAAGAAGCAGTAGAGAGGACCACCGATGGTGAAGATGGCCACAGTCACCAACATACCGACGGCGTACGCAGCCTCATGGTCGTCGAAACCAAAAGATCGGTTACCGCTCTCGGCTTCCTTGCGTTCAAAGTAGGTGCGTGCGTAGCTGATGGGAGCAATGCCCTGGTCCATTTCCAAGCGGACCTGTTTCATCAGGCCCTTCCAGAGCTTCTCTTCCTTCTCACGTCGTTCACGGACGCGTCGGATCGAGGGGTTCAACCATTCAGGGAGGCTGCCCAGGAAAGGCAAAAGGTTGGTGATGGGGCCCGAGGGAGAAATCTGAGGAATGAATTCACCAGCGTTCTTGCAGTGCGCAGCAGCAGAGGCCGGGCTACCGTAACCGAGGCGAGCACTGATGCGGCCGCAGAATCGATCGGTCAAAGCGAAGTGGTCCTTGGGGTCAATGAGGAGCTTGTACATGAATCGCTTGGCCTCGTGGCTGACGTAGCCGTAGTACTTCTGGTTGAAGCCCTGGGTCAAGACGGTGTGGGCGAACTTGCGCTGGTTGCGCCAGTGGTCTGCGTTTCCATTAGCATTTAAACTCTTTGACTTGTTCATCGAGGCCTAAACTCACCGTCATGAGCCAAAAGAGGCAGATACTGTCCCTGGGAGTCACTGCCCGGAACAGCAGGCACCATGGGACGAGAAGAGTAAATTCTGGCCTTCTTGCAGAGCAAGTCGTAGGCGATCTTCGCGTCACCAACCCAGATATGCATCTCACCGCAGATGGTGGAGCGGAAGATTCCGTTGTATTCATCACAAAACTTCTTCATCGCAAACCAAGGGGCCATTGGGTCAACATCGTGGACGCGTCCGATATATGGGATGGTGCTCATGGGGCCAGGGATGAGCTTGAGGCCTGGGGGAGGACGATCTCTCATGGCATATTTGATGATCTGAATGGCGGTAACCAGGACGAAAATGCCAGTACCAATGAACCACTTGTAGGTTCCAATGGCATTGACAGCTTGTTGTGATTGGAAAAGAACGTCGGAGGTCTCGTTGGCATTGAGATAGCTGGAGATCTGGGTCATGATGACCGACGGCGAGATGGAGGCCGCCATTGTGAGGCAAAAGCAAAAGGAAAAGGAACTGCCCTGCAACTGACAATTGCAAGAGAAGCAGAAACCAAACGAAGGGAAGTGATGAATAGATATGGAAGGGACAACAAAAGGGGATGGATCCTTGGGGGGGGTGTGGGCATCAAGGAGTCGGTAATATATTAGGGCCAGCCATAAGGCAATGCAGGCTTGGGTTGGGCCACCATCATGCAATTATTCAGAAGCACCAACGTGGATGATGTGATAGGCGCATCAGGAGGGCGCAGCTTACGATCAGGACTGCAGGACTGGGGGAAGCGTGGGCGCACAGAAAGTCAGACCTTTCTCCGTGGCTAACAGGTTTGTGTTTCTCTGCTCAGGACTTCAGGAGGCGGCTTTCAGGTGGCCTCAGCCGCCCCATCATCAGCGTTGGAAATGGACGACAACGATACATTAGCCCACGTTAGGCACGACTAGCGGCTGTCAATCATAACACGGTCAGGCCGAAAAGAGATCAAGGGTGGATCTTGGCTGCTCCAATTTTGGAACACGAGCGGTACAGCCACGGGGTATCCACTGCGTTCCCCTGATACTGGTACTGTACAGCCCCTGAGCCACTTTGCTAATATTGGCATGTCCGTAGTGGCACTAGGTCGATATTAGGTCTAGTGTCTCCGGCCCAGGCTGGACATGTCCCTTTTGAGAGCGTGATCACATGATCATACCTCTAATCCAATACCATCTCAATACCAGTTCGATACCAGATTGATGTTGTTTAATCTTCCGCCGCTACACAACGCCACCAATAACACACGTCAATTTTTGAAACATCGTAAAACCTTGGATGCGAACGTGCAGCCCAACGATCCCCTCTGTCTCGTGTCTTCAAGGAGGAGCCAGAATGTCATCATCACCAGACAACGGCTTCAAAGCGGGCCACAGTATATGACCACTTCTTCTCTATAAACGCCTTGGGAACCTTGTCTAGTAGGTATGCTGACAGGAGGAATGATGGATTTAGACTCGCTTACTCTCTCGAGTTTCATTCCAAGGAGGATCAAATTGGACAGTCTCTCCACCACAACGATTGAGTCCTCCAGCTCCACAAGCACGGGAGCCCCAGACCTTCGCGGTCTCGTTTCTTTGACTTGCCGAGCTACCACATGTGGTAGTACCTAGGCGAGGATCGAGAACCTACTTGTACCATACTCCCTGACTACCCCTGCCCCCAGAATAATGACTTCTCGGAAATCGGGAGCCGGGTCGGTTCTTGATAACTCGTAGTAATCCAGGCCAGCCTCGCCTTTGCCAAGCAAACCACGTGCAAGGCTGAGCTATCTTGGCGCCCATCCACCATGCCAACATGCCAACGCTGCTTTGTACATACCTTCAGCCTTTGACGGGTTTGGTCTCTTCATCACTCCTTTCCGAATGTCTTGCAGTCCTTGATAACTCTCTTTCTAGGGATAAAACATGTGTAATCACTGAATCCGGCAGATTGAGGCAGGGGATACCTTCATGCAAGACACGTGCAGGTCGGAGGTTTTTCGCCAAGCGGACACTGGCCTCCTCTACTCGTCTCAACACAATCTTTGTCCAAACAATCCGGCAAGCCAGTCAGACTGAGCCACTCCCTCGCTTCTCACTTGCTGCAAGGCCTTCACCGCTCGACTCTCTCCAGCCAATCCTATTGTACCATCTTCCATGGAAACTCTCACAGACAGTCTAGAGCCTGTGACTCTTCCCTACTGGCCAAATTGCAGAAACGCGCTTACTTGGTCGTCCGAGGATTTGGCAGTCGCTGCAGGTGAGCTGGTGCATATCCTAACCCCTCGCGATGCCTCCAGATCTCTGGGTGATCCAGGGCACAAGCAGTGGCACACGTTTACTCTCCGCGTCAATCAGTTTCAGCAATCAGAATGGCCTTCTCGAGAACTGGCCACCATCACCCAGTTTTCCATTGGGGAGGAACTGTCCGAGTCTACAGTTGTGTCACTTTCCTGGTCCCCAGCCGGCTTGGGTATTTACCGAAGAAGCGCCCTAGCTATTTTGACCTCGAATCTCATTCTATCGCTTTGGGAGTCTAACGGCAGACTTGGGGTTTGGCAGCGAACGGCAATTGTCAATCAGTATCTTCCCATTCCATCCAGTGGCCATGACACCAGCAGTTCCAGAAGAAAACAACGAATTCGTGCCTTTCACTGGCTGCCTGCACTCTCGCTTCCTACAGGATCCAAGTGGGGCTCTCAGTTCCTGGCTGTGGCCGATGATGATTTCACAATCTCGTTCTTTCAACTATGGAAGACGAATGGTGCTGTATATGGACACTGGTCATACAAAATTCTTGCACAATACAAATATCCCGGCTTCCAGCACTTGACTGCAAGTGCTATGAAAAAGCTCGGTTTGCGAACAATTCTAGCCCAAACGTCACCAATCTCAAAGCTGGAGACAAGTGAATGGGAATTTGAAGGCGAAGCAAGTAAGCATTCCGGGACGGCGGCTCTGGATGTCAAGGTAAGCCTTGGCCAGTGCAGTGAGGTGAAATATCTGTCGCTACAAGTCAAGTGGATGTGTGCAGGTAATGGGAAAAACGAACCCACGATGGTGCTTACAATTACGCCTGTAAAGTTGGCGTCCGGCATTTTGTCCTCAGCGACACCCACGCAGAGCCAATTTGAATCTGCGATACAGAAATCTCGTTCAGATTTCGACCGCAAGTTCGGCCTTGGTGGAAGGATCCGGGTTAATTGCTGGGGCACTGTGTTCTCTCCAGACCGTACGATTGCAGCAGCATGCATCTCGCTACATCCTTCAGACATGATCGAGTACGGCGCCCCCTCAAGCCAACGCACTACAGTTGTGTTCACACTCGTACAGGAGCCAACAGTCTCCGATCACCTCCCCGAGAGTCCATCTGAGGCGCAAAACCGCATTCTTGAGCATATAATGGAGTCATCCCTAGATTTGGTGAAAACGGACCTGGATAAACACATTGTGCGGACCGCTGCTGCCTTGATCAAACTTCATTTCAAAAGTTCCTCGTCTCTTACACGCTGGGCAGATGACTTGCTCAACCTACTTCCCCCAAGAGCCTTCCCTCAAGATTCCAACGGCACTAATCAGCGACAGCTTCATAATGACATTGGCCACACTGCAGACGCTGGATCTAAAGGTGAAGAAGAAAGCGTTCTAGCAGATGAACTTTGCGAACTCTGTGGCGAGACCATCCGGTTCTCAGCAGACCCGAGTCGAGCAAGATGCAATCGAGGCCATCAATTCAGCCGGTGCAGTCTTTCCTTCGTTGCTATTCAAGAGCCTGGAATTTCCATGTTTTGTTCTAAATGCGGTAGGCAATTCCTCGATCCCGGCAAGCTGGAATGCGTCGGTGGCCCGAGCTTGAGTCAAGCACTGTTTGATCACTTCGACGTCTGCCCGTATTGCCAGGGCAAGTTCCGAGGCTGAGGCTGGAATGCGGCTCGATGAAGCCATTCTGTGTCACCATCTGAGATTGGAGCTGCGAACAGGTTTGCGCGTGCACTCCCGTCATCGCGTTGGCAGAAAGCGTCTGATTGACTGTTCTCTTCTTTGTTCTCTCCGAAGAAGTCAAATTATCCAAACTTGACCGGATTCTGCAAATCCTCCTTGCCAGTCTTTCTGGGAGCAGAACTTACCGCAAACGGCAAAATATTCTTTCAACATGTACGCTCGCCGCAAACATCCACCCAAGATGGAGGCGCTTAAAACAACCTTCAGCAATGATGCTGAATTCGAACTCCTTGTTATCTCTCTGGTGGTGGGCAGTCTGTACCCATGGTCTTCAATCCTTCAAGCCCGATACGAGTCTTTGCCCGGCAACAAGTCGTTATCCATCGAGCGACTCCAAAACCTCATAAAGAGGGACCAAAAGCCAGTGTCACCAAAAGGATCAACGAAATGACATCTGGTGACATGCCCAAATCCTCATCCCCAGCTTCTGGCTGGCGGGTAGGGGTTTCTCGCTTGATGCGGCAGTCCCAGGATCCACCACATCCGCCTCCGCCTCCCAAAGAGGTCAGCCGGTGGTCCAAAACAACCACAGAATCAGAGATATCTGATGCCTTTCCGGAACCGCCATCCTCAGTGCCAGACAAGAGACGAAGTTTTCTCAAGAGGAAATCAAAGTTGAAGAGGCAGTCAAAGGATACTACAAACTCGAGTCCAACAGACCCATTTTACGACCCTGTGACCAGGCAGCTCCAACCGTTCGGGGATGTCCCTCCCATCATTTCCACCGGTGGCGAGGGACAACCGAGAACGATGTCTACTTCGGACTCGGATGCCTCATCTGAGCTCGACCCGACCAGCCCAATCATCCACAGGGCAAGCAGCGTCCGTGTGAGCAAACCGCATATCGTGCTACACAGCAACAGCTCCGGCGGCTCGGTGCCCAGGTTGTATGCTCCTCATTCGACCTCGACATCGACGAATGACGGGCCGTCCACGGCCAAAACATCGCAGACCTTGGGCGAAGACTTCAAAAACCTCTACAACTTGACACCTGATGTCGAGAAGAGCGAGAAACCTGTCGTTCCAGGTGGTCCAGGCGACGCTCTCAAGGCTCTCGAAGGCCGAGAAGAGCCACAGCAGAAAGAGGACGACGACATCACCGCACTCCCCCGGGTGCCTGCCGAAGTCAGCAACGAATCGGGCGATACGATGAAAGAAACCATCCTCGAGTGGCCAGACACTCCTAGTCGGATCGAAGCACTTGACACGTTGCCCACACCTTTTGGCGGGTTTGGCTCTGTACGAGTGCCTCGGACATCTAACGCCACCTACTCAACCAGTGGAAGCACGAATACCACCTATGTCTCTCCTCCCTCTATCATCACAGACGGTCTCCGCGCGAATCCTCCATCCGAGAATGACAAGAAACTTTCCCGTGCCATCTCAGCACCGGTGCGCAACCCAGCTCGTCGAGTGATGATCCGGCCCACGGATCTGATCATTAACAAGGGAGTCCACGACCATAAGCTGTACCGTGAGAACATTGTCAGCACCCCATATCCGGCGAGGCACAGCAGCATCGGAGAGA
Organism: Fonsecaea pugnacius; assembly: GCA_011800825.1. Taxonomy (NCBI): domain Eukaryota; kingdom Fungi; phylum Ascomycota; class Eurotiomycetes; order Chaetothyriales; family Herpotrichiellaceae; genus Fonsecaea; species Fonsecaea pugnacius. The sequence continues at coordinate 302,152 of WJFF01000007.1, read as the reverse complement.
TTGACGAGATCGCTGCTCCCGGAGCGCAGGCAACGGGAAACAAGACGCCCAAACTGAGGCGTTCGAGACCACTCTCCCATCACACGGAAAAGTCGGCAGAACAAGACGGCGAGGATGAGGGTGAGAAGGAGACTAGGACCACCAACCATGAAGACGACACTACTGCTCAGGATATCCAGGACGACGACGAGAAACGAGACATGGCCCCGGAGATCCCCTTCTCCACAAAACCCACACTTCTTTCTCCGACCCCGGCGCCCCTAACAGCCAAATCCGACCGATTCCCTTCGCCATCTGCTCCGGAAATCCTCTTCCTGGACCTTCGCCTGGCCCGTCACCCGTCCGCACGGATCACCGTGGAGATTGAAGTGGCGGACAAGACGACCTTTGATGACGAGCAGCTGTTCACGATGGTGCGGCATAGCTATGTGACGAAGCTGATGGGCCGTGGGAGATGGTGGTTCTGCGCCCGGACCTTGGAGGCTGCCAGCACGGGAGTCATTCAGACTTTTGATCCAAACGTGCCGTTCTGGCACGGCCAGCCTCAGCAGATCCGGGGCGTCGGCGGCAGCGCTGCAGAATTTGACGGCGCTGATTTCGTACGGCATCTACTCAACCCGCGCGTTGGGCGTCGGCGAAAGATGTGGCTGCTCTGGCTCCGCAACCACCAAAGCGTCGATACACAT
>WJFF01000007.1:241098-254614 GCA_011800825.1 Fonsecaea pugnacius | reverse complement strand
TTGACGAAGCACAACCTTGGAAAGTAAACATGGGTCCAAAAGATCTCCCATCTCCAGTAACCGCATAACGGACATTCACATAAAAGGTCTGAAATGGATTTGAAAGTGTATATTGGGTTGCCACTCCCCAGGCGCAAAAAAGTCTTGCTAGATGGCCTTATGGGGGTATCAATCTCCCGTGTATTCATCGAACTCGTAGACACGCATTGGTCCGCATTCCGATTGGTTTTGTGGTATTGTGGCCCCCTCTAGCAGCAATCCTTGCAGCATTCGAAGCACAAAAACCCGGCGCACCTGAATGAACCCCGTCAGTGGTCAATCATCCAGGTTTGGAGTTGTTGGATAGAGACGGAAGCATCAGTAACACATACAAACCGCAGCAAATGTCCTCGCCTTCACCGCCGCCTCGGAGACCGACTCTGTTGCTGACGCCGCTGGCATCCATTGATTCACGGGCGGCCTGTGTGGGAGGGAATCAGCACATTATCAGGTAACGGGTAATTCGATGTCTTTTCGAAGGGCTAAGGGCAGTAATACGACATCGGGGGCGAATGGGGAAGTGTGATGCTGCAAAGACAAATAGAGCAACTCACAGGCTGCTGAGAGATGGCACTGTCACGCCCCGCCTGGGTTTGAGGAGCCTGGCTTTTCTGTTGCTGGTTTTCGGCGTCCATTCTGCTAGTTGCTTCCAAGAGTCTGTGTGGGATTCTGATCGTCTGTCGAGAGGAGCGAGTGTTTCTAGGAGAAGCTGAATACTGTAGAGTTAGATAGCGAGACTCCCCTTACAAGTACGAGAAGCAAGAAGAAAAAGGGAGCTCGAGCTGAACTTGAAGCTGAGCTGTCAATTTAAACTCCTGGCACAATTCCAGGTTTTTGGACCCATCACGCGAAGCAGGATTGCGTGGCCTGGTCGGAGCAATCAACATTTACCCAGTCATTGGATGCAGTGATCTGGCGAATTGTCTAGGAAGTTTCAATCCCAGGAGGTGCGCCAATTGAAGTTCGCGATAGGTTGACGGACATGGACAGCCCCAAGCATTGGTGGCATTAGGCTGAGACTAGATAAGCATCTGACAAGGCGACTTCCCGAGTCGGTATCCAAAGCTTGGCAGGCTTAGTAGATGCTTGGTGAAGCTTATGTTGGTTCTCCTACTTACGAGGTACTCGTAGACTGTCAGTGACTATCTTGAGTGTCGGGGCATGCTTGTGCATGCTGGTGACAGTCAGATTTCACCGCCTCGTAGGTATGCTAACTACTTGTACATCCATGTTCCAGAATCTCCTGGAAACTACACGTGTTCAGAAGGATCCTCGTGCATCTCACGATCGATGCGAACAACTGCGCAACAAGGACAAAAAGGGTATCTTACCCACACTGCGCCCAATTCCTGCCTCCAAAGTGCACCTTGTGGCCTCAGACTGGTCATGTCAAGGCCCTTTAATCTCATGGCATATCCTTCTCCAAAGTACCGTAGCAAATCTATGAAGCCGTGCCATATTCATCAAGGCCGCAACTTTTGCTTCGCCACCTGCCTGATTTTTCCTAGGTCTTCCAGACATTCCAAATGCCTTTCGTTTGCCTCTTCCCACCAATGTCGACACTGCGCATCGTCTTTGAGCCACTGAATATACGCACCGTATCCTGCCAGTTTGTCACTAGCGCCGTCTGTATCCAGTGCATCTGCATCTGGTCCGTCGCTGGGCTGCGCAATCCAGTGCGGGCTCATCGTGCCACAAACGCGATCCTGTCGGGAACGGAAATGCTCAAGCATCCTTGCGTTAAACATGTTCCACTCGCGCATGTAGTTCTCCATATTTGCCACATACTGCGCGAAATTGGTCTTGTCCAATCGATCTGCAGCCGGCGGAACCACGACTTTCGGTGGTTTGGGCAGATTCAAAGCCCGGATCCGTGCGGACGCTGTACGGTTGAGGTTCACATCGTTGGACGCTCGAGACTCAAATGGGAGGAATGTTTCAAGGTCATCTTTCATGCCTTTAAGCCCAGCCGACGTTGGCGCAAATGGAGCTTGTTGAGCAAATTCCTTGAGATCCACCCCTCCATTTGTTGACCGACGTTTCGGTTCGGGACGGGGCGGTTCCCCACTGGCTGGATATTTGATTCCATTCGAGACAGGGACCTTGGGATTGTGAGTTGGCGGGGTGTCGACATCCATTGCGTCTTCTTCCACTACAACGTAGCGATCTCTAGAATCGTCAGTGGTGTCAGACGCGGGGCTTGCTCTCGGATTGCGAGAAGGGGCTGGTCTCGCCGAGGCTTTAGCCGCCCAGTCGTCAGCCAACTTTCCAGGTTGGAATGCGGTCGACTTGTCTTCTGCGTGACCGTTGGGAACATCAGATGAAGAAGCAGGGTCTTGGTCTGCAGACCGTGATTGTGCTCTTCCTCGCGACGTTGGTTTACTCCCGGTTCGGTTTAGTTTCGAGGGGGACTTGCGTGTTTGCGACTCATCTGGGCGAAAGATGTCCTCGGCCGTCACCTTGTCATGCCAGTCCGCCGCTGAGAATGTCGTCTGGACCTTGGGGTGCGCGGGGTCATTACTGACGCTTGGGTTAGCGCTCTTGCTCCACGACTGAACAGAATCAAGACCACCTCCTCTCGCAAGGGTGTCACCGTTCTGCCTATTAGGCCGGGGAGGGGTGGTCTGCGGGAAAACACTCGAGGGAACTGCCCAGGAGGGAAATCCGTTGAAGGAACGCCCTCTTTGGGCAAAACAATCACGTCTATTTCCTCGGGACCAGGTTTGGGAATCCAAGAAAAAGGGAGCATACTTGGGCTTTTCCGAACCTCCTCCGCCACCATGACACACATTTGGCTTGGGTGCCTCGTCCTCAGGGGTTGTCACGCTAGGGAAGGGTTTGCGGGTCGTTTCTTTCGGTTCGGGAGGGGGGTACTGATATCGACTGTCATCGACAATTCTAGTATAATTAGTACTGGGGAATTGACCCGTCAAGCCCGGGTTGTTGTCGGCATCAAAACTCGGTCCTGTCCGGGCGGTTGGTCTGCTCCTGGGGACAGCTTTCGGCCTGGAGTTCATATGCAGCGTTTCTTCGTCACTTGAAGAGGTCTCTGAGAAATCTGCATGTATCCCTGCTTTTCGCATTCCAGGGCTGGCACTCCGATGACGCGGAATACTCTCGTACCGAGTCGAGGACCTGCCGAATGGTCCTCGATCATCAATTGGTGAGTTACGGACGCTCGACAAACGATGTAGACCATCTCCATTGATGTCTGTTCGTTCCCCGCCTCCTCCTGCGTATCTTGAGGGTGGACGACCTCCAAGATCGTGCCTCATGTCATAATCGGAGGATCGGGTATGCCGCAGAGGACTCACTGCGGGTCTGGGTCTAGAAACAGGTGGCGAACGCATGGATTGGTTGTCTTGGACGTGGATATGTGGGTTGGGCGGCGGCGGCTGTCCGCGCGTTCCTTGGACGTAAGAAAACGCAGAACGAGGAAACTGCGAAGTGTCTGCCCCGTGATAGTCTGATTTTCTGGAACTTGCCGTCCTCGACAAGCCTGGGAAACCAGTGGGCGGTATATTGGGCGCGTACGGCATATCAGAGCTGGAGGGTGGTTTGGGAGCAGTAGGGGCTTGTCTGGGTACCGACCGCGGTGGCATTTGTTGGGCAGAGGACGTGGGCCTCATGGTAGGGAAAACTCTTGCGGCCTCTGCTCGAGCCTCGTCGTACTTCGAACGGTCCCATGACTGTGGTACTCCCCGGGTGAACGCATTGAACTTATCGGCCCCAGACGAGGCTTGCTGCTTCGGATTTACCGTAGCAAATGGGGGACGATTTTGCGCCGGCTTGGGAGGCGGCGGAAAGGGGAATTGCTGTTTTGCGGTAGGAGTTGATTTGGCGTTGTTCGGTCTTGAAAAGCCGTAGGGATCGGAGGCATATGCTGTTGAAGCAGTCGCAGCGGTCTTAGCAGCCAGTTTTGCCCGACCAGCATCGTACTTCGCCTTTTCTACAGGATCGCTAAGAATTTCATGAGCGGCTTGGACGGCTTGGAACCTAGGGACGACCTCGACTTCATGACCAGGGTTTCGGTCCGGGTGGTATTGTTTCGCTGTAACGCTGTGAGTTCAGCTCAGGTGTTTGCGCCGCTCTGTTCTCTTACCCAGAAGTCTAAATTGTTTTTTGATCTCCTCTGCATCGGCGGTAGGAGGGAGATCCAAATCCGCGTAGTAGTCCCGTTTGACATCCGCCTTGACCATGATTCAACACTTCGGGCGACAGTCCCTCAACAGTATAATGCGACGATCAATTGCCCTCTCTTCAACTCAATCAACATTGTTTCGCAAAAGGGAGGGTCGCCGGTGTCTGAGTAGCGTCTCGAGTTCGACTGGCAAAGTGAAGGCGGAGTAACCGAGAAGTGAATTGACCAGACTTATTGACAACGCAACCGCAGCCGGAGGCTGACAAGGGTAGGACAAATGAGCGTTTATCGAGAGGGGAGGACAGCGATTCGGAGGCTCGAAACTGAGGGACAGGAGATGATTACACGTAGATGCAGGGCGGATGATGAGATCAAGGTGCAGGATGCGGCAGGCAGGTGGCTGCGGTGGCTGTATCCCTTCATAGCAGGTCCATCACTCGCTCATTCACTAGCATAGGGCATCAGAATTGCGAGCAGGGTGTGGCCTATCGCGAGGCATACACAAGGCAGGGAAGTTCGGAGCGACAGATTTGGAGGGTGGTTCCGTGTTCCTGCGCAATACCTCGTGTGCCAGGCTGCAAGAGAAATCAGGGCAGACGTGCCAGTGAGAACGTGAGAGAGAGGCGAAGCGGTGTGGTGCTGGATTGGACGACCGTGTAGGAGTCCAGAGCGATGTGTTGGCAGGATGTGACAGGATAAGGGAGAACAGGTGTTGTTTCTTTCTATCGGTTTTGGGCATAGCTGTAAAAGTTTAGGCAACGCTATTGGGAGAATAGGCCCTTTCCGCGCCTCGAGCCCTCTAGCCATGGGATCTGCCAAAAAGAAAAGTCTAAGCGGCCTCCACTCGTTCTAGGCACCGCCAACCCGTGAGCCCCTACTAGTAGACGGCCCCTAAGCACCCACTAGGAAGAAAACAGTGACCCTTATGATATCACACTGTTGGCAGCCGCCTCGCGTTCCCCCTCACTCTGGTTTTCCTTGTCGATTCCATTGACGTTCGAGCCTTGTAATGAAGCCGAATAGATGTGACCCAAGACAGATCTGATTTCCTTCAGGAAACGATCTACTTCCTGCTCAGTTCCCACTGTGATCCTCAGACACCCCTTGCACCCGTACTCCTTCCCGCGGAACCGGACCACTACTCCACGTTGCCCCGCCATGGTCTCGTAAACATTCAAAGCTGTCACATTGTCTGGCTGTCCACCCTCTTCGCGTGGTTTGTCCAGAATCTCGACCAGCAGGAAGTTTGAAGCGGTCCCTCCTCGGAAACGGCCAATACCTGGGATACGTGGGAGCTCTCGAAGAAGTCGGTCTCGTTGTTGAATGATTTTCTCGCGGTATCGTCGCATGACTGCCAGATTCTCTTCTTGTAATGCTGTTATTGCAATGGCACTGGTTGGACTTGAGATATTGTATGGCGCCTTCATGTTATTGAGCAGCGCAGCAATCTCGCGACTGCTGAAGACCACTCCTAGGCGTATCCCGGCCAGACCAAATGCCTTGCTCAGTGTTTGCATCACCACCAGGTTAGGCCACTCCAACACCCATTCGGCCAGGCTAGACCCTTCAGGTGAGAAGTCAATATATGCCTCGTCCACAATGACAATGCCGTTCCACGTCGGATGTTCCAAGATTTGTCGAATGTCTTCCTTGGGTATGAGGCTAGCGGTGGGGTTTCCAGGAGAGCAGATGTATACCATCTTAATGGAGGAATCAACGGAGAGTTTGTCTAAGATCTGTTTGGGTTGCAGCGAGAAGCCATTTTCAGGGTCAAGGGGCACTTGAACGATCTCGATATCGTTGACGTCTGCGCTAACTGCGTACATGCCGTATGTGGGAGGACAAGTCAGAATCTTGTCTTTCCCAGGTACACAGAAGCAGCGCAACAGCGCGTCGATGGCTTCATCTGACCCGACTCCACAGAACAGATTCTCTGGCTTCAATTGTTTGTCTGTGTGGACATGGGTGTTTCTGAGGAGACAGAACAGTTCCTTGAGCTCATATTGGTGAGGGTCAGGATATCTATTCAGACCCAGAAAATTCACCGTTGTCTTGTCACCTTTGTCGCGGACACCGTTCTCTTCAAGGTCTAAGCCAGGACCGTAGGCATTCTCGTTCGCGTCGAGGAGGATATTGGTACCGTCGTCTTTGTAGTCACTGCGCCGATGAGTCAGTGAATGGCCCGCGATATGCGCCTGGGACAAACTCACTCTCGTGCACATCTATACGGCTTTAATTTGAGGATATTCGGTCTCGCGCACTTTGCAAGATCAAATGGTGAGGATTTCGGTGCCATCTTGTCCCTTTATCAGGTTATAATAAGAAAATTCCACGAACTGGTTGAGTTTGTCTAGAATGAGAATGCGAAATGAAAAATAATCTCCAACCTTTTTTGATCTTTCTCCGCAGTGCCTGACTTACTCGTAAGGTGTTTGCGGAGACTGCCGCTAGATTCAATTGCGAGGTTTTAGCTCACCTATCACCATTGCGGTTGTCACCGCCCGTGACCTCGTAGTGAGTGATGCTTAACTTGGCGACACTTCGGCATCTCGAATAAAGGGGATCAGATCTAGTGGCACCCAGTGGATCTCGGTACTGTAGTTGACACCTTGATTAGGAAAGTATCCATGGCACAACATGGGAAACTCCAAGTCTTTTATCTTCTCTTTTTGATTATTAGACGCCCGCCGCTTTGCTCACTTTGATCGAGGCTGGGGCATTTACGTGAGCTCTTCGCCGGCCCTGACATACTCGCACCGAGGCCATACTTCATAGGTCATAAGCCTGTTCATTCTCAGAGCCAGAGCACCGTTTTATGCTCTCCTGCGTCTTTATCCCTTGCAAAAATAGATTCTTCCCTTCTCTCCCCCGGCCTTGATCTTTGTCCGTGGACGTGACGCCAGGCTACCTGTTATTACACGGTGTGCCGCAGTTTTTCCCCCAAGCACCCAGTCGCTCCTATTAAATGTTGTTGCTAGTCCAAAAAGCTTTGAAGAAGTACAAAGGTACAATGGTGACATGATGTCCATGTCGGTGGTGCATCATCGCCAACGTCTCGGGGTGATCCTCCTCCTAGCACGATCTTCAGTGCATGGGCCGTGACGGGTTGGTACTAAATCTCGGCCAAGTGATCCCAACCAGGTGCCTAAGATCGCCGATGATCAAGTCCTCCGTCTTTTTCTTTTCTTGGTCGCGGCACCAGCAGAGGGTTCTGGTGTGACTGTGGCTGCGTCTGCCTCGGCGGAGTCTGGCGGTCCCTGACTCACATCTTCAGCCGATAGTTTGACGATGCGGAGTTCCATCAAGTCCTGATATTCGCTATTTCCAAGGCATTCGCGTAGTGGCATTTCAGGCAGGGACTGAAGCTTCGATTGGGCGTCATCCGCTCTCCTTCTCCACGCCTTGTGTTTGTCTTCCCATGTCTCTAGAGATTTGGTGACCTTGATAGTGAGATCTTGTCCACCTTCGTCTGTATTTTTGTTGTAGTGAAATGGGAAATGCCCACGAAAACTGTACACCTGATCTTTGGGAATGGTGAAACACCGCTCTTTTTCGCTTGGATTCTCCAGAAACTCACGCACAACAGAGCAATGAGGACAATTTGTCCGATAACACTTGTCTATGTCGTCCGGTAGGGACCAATCCTGCGGTTTTGGGGGCTCCTTCTCCACCACCCTCTCAATATAGGTGGAGACAACTTTGGTGTAAAATCGAGAAGCCTCAAGGGGTTGATGTTTGGTGATGTCGATCATCTGCTGCAGGAGTGGAATAACGAAGTGGTCGAGGTCGGCTTGCGGAATTGTTGCAGTGTCAGCCGCGATCTTTTCTAGCAGCTGTCCTGCCTTAATCAAATCTCCTCTGGCAAGTCGATGATACAGAGACACAATGACAGCAGCGTCCTTCTTGCCTCTCTCGTCAGTTCTGAGCTCTGGCCATGACGAAAAAGGATAGTCCTCTTGGGAGGACGCTTGCTTCGTAAGAGACGAAAATTGGTGCAACGGAAAGGAAGAGATAGCTGCTTCAAAGATGGGCGAGAGAAGACGTTCCACCAAGTCCGGCTTCTGAACTGTTTGAGCGTAGCAAAGGATTTCCACGAAGAGCGCGCTTGTGAAGGCGGCCTCGTCCGTAAAGCGCCCTACAAAGGCGTCCACGCTATTTGAGCGATGATTAGCCAGCACTCTGACAAGGAGAACACTAGAACTCAGTCAAGGAACTCACCATTCCCAGATACGTGTATCCTCATAGGTATCCATGATCTGAACCACAGCTCCCGCATCCTGAGGTAGAACTTCTGTGATCGAATTTAAAGCCTTGCAAAGGATTTCCACTGCCCATTGGTAAACTGCGCTTTCTGATCTTTCGCGAGAATCAGGTTGCGCAGATTCAGGTACACCAGAGCGGAACGCTCGAAGGCCACGATCAACCAGGTGCAGTTTCGATATCCGAGAAAAAGCCTGTGTGGAACTGGAATAACTTAGTGGAGAGTGTAAAGCAAGTCACAGACAAGCTTACAAGTCTTTCGTTTTCTCGAATCCCAGCATGGCAAGCTGCCGGAAGGTGAATGTGCTGAAGCTATCCTCCACAGCATCAAGGGCTGCATTGGCCAGCTCAAGGTTGTCGATCCGTAGTAATGCTATCGCTGTGGTACCCATGGCAGCATCTCTGTCACTACTGTTGGTGTACCGTCCTTTAATCCCCCTCTTGCACATCTGGACGGTCATTTCGCGAAAGAGGCAATCTTCACTGTCGTTCTGGTCTTTGAGGTTGATATAAAGTCGGTCAAGCAACTTTGAGTAGTGTCCCAGGTTATATCCACTACCAAGGAGGAATCTGGTGGTATGGTCCCGAGCAACGATGATGATGACCTAGACTGGTTGTGAGTACTGGGTCGACCTCAACTCGGCATAGGACGTACAGCATCATGGTAAGCTTGGAATATTTCAGCATACTGATTGCCCAAGTGTTCCCCTCCCCATTGTTCGTCACGATCACGGTTCGCATAGACGGTTTTCTGTACGAGGGAGTCATCCGATATTCTCAGGGAATCTTGAAGCCTCCTGCCCTGTAGAGTGACAACATCTCGTAGGCGGAGCTCTTCCTCGGCTTCTTCCTCGTAAATCTCATCGTTGATTCGGCTCACGGTCAGTTGCAGCCGGGATAGGAAAATACAAAAGCGACCATTTGACTGGCAAGCTCGTTCAAGCTGAGAGCAGCGGTAATAATCGTCACCTTTCAGACAGCTCAATTGGAGCCCTGCGCCGCTATACTTGTGTTGAAGGACATAACACAGGAACTGTGGTTTGTCTTGCATGGAATACCATTCGGTGAGCATCCCGTCGATTGTGGATTGTTCAACACCCAGTAAAGCAGCTGAAAGATGACGTGGGACAGTGGCGTTGATGAGGTTGTATGTTAGAACGAATCGATATCCTGATTTAACTGGCAATATCTGTACCAATGAGTTGCAATGCAAACCTTGATCGATGTAATGCCCTTACCTCATGTGAAACATCACTATACCTTCAAAGACCAATTAGCATGAGAACATGTTGAACGAGGTGCCTGGATTACCAAGCCAAATAAGAGACACCGTAAGAAGACCACTTGTCTGTCTCGAGAATTGTCTCTTCTTTTCCATGAATCAAGCGCACTGCGCCGCCAATGTGCTCCGAGGGTAGGCAAACGACCAGGGTTCCAAACATGTTTTTGGTCTTCTCCGTACTATAGGTTGTTAGTAACTCTGCAAGTTGTGAGGCTTCGCACTTGGGACGGACTCTTTGTGAGGTTTGAAGAAGGCGCCCTCCTCGTACACCAGTAGTTTGTAAAGCTCGGCTTGTACACTGCCAGCACCACCAGGTATGCCCAGACCGCTGGAGACATGTTCGAGAATCTGTTCAAGCCAGCTATCCCAAGCTTTGTTTTCGAATGACAACTCTTTTCCGTCGATCTCCCAAGTCTTCCTCACCGTCTCATCAACCAGCGTCTCCCCTCCCTTGCCAAAAGGTGCTTGACGGCTCACTCGAATGAGAGCATTGGCATCTTCACGAGATAAGGGTAGTCTGATAGGACCGACACCTTTGACGGTCAGACCAGGAAGCATGTGCTCGACGTTGTGGTCAGATGTTGCGAAAGACCCCGAGCTATGTATTCCACGAAGACAACCCAGGATTTTATGTCTCAGGGAGTCGTAGGGTTGCTCTTCGTCGGAGATATCTTCAGAGCTCATGGTTGCGAGGGACAATGTCAATGTACGCCTTGAACTGGTGAATAAGGAGAAGTGAATGAGAAAAGTGAGAAGCGTTACGGGTCAGAATAGAGGGAGAGGAGAACATGGGATTTTGACGGCATGAGCAGGAAAAGTGTTTGTTTCAGGGACCGAGACATTTAACAAAGCGATCGTGTCCACATTCCACATGCCACATTCCAGTGCATGTTTCAAGGAAATCATTTGTACATGGATGGACCCACGAATCAGTTGCAACATGATGTTTGTTGTTTGGTCCTTTCTAACCAACCAAAGTAAGTGACTAAGTTTGACGGCCAGGCAGCCACCAGGCAGCCACCAGGCAGCCTCATCTCAACAATTCTATCACGTCCAGGGTGAGATAGTGAGACTGGTACCTAGATTAATTGTAGTCGATGGCACGTTATAACTTTGATCGAAAGATTAAGTCATCCCTAATGGATGGATACTTCCTTAGACCTCAATCTACGCTCACTTTATCACATTTCAGTGCTGAACCAACACGGAGTCAGTAGTAATTCACGACAAACTCACTACCTATATAGGTACCTAGTAGCAATTTACAGTGGAATTTCAAGGATTATGATCATTATGGCAGATTATCCATGTGGTCATATCACAGCCTCGTCAGCTCGAGACTGGATATCATGATAGTGTCAGGCGAGATGGATAGGTGATACTGATGTACTGGGCTGGGCGTTGCCATCTGGCCTAGACCAACGTGGTAAAGGACAATTTGTGAAGATTTCACCCTGACCATGTCAAGTACCTCAGTGTCACCTTAGCCTGCAGTGAATGACACATTGACACTCGAGAAGAAAAATTCACTTTCAGTTGATAGAGATAGGTTCTCAGGTATATAAACCACACAGACACTTGCCCAGGTTTCACCTTTTAACACAAACACAAGACATTTCTTTCGCTGGCATCAAGCACCTCCCAATACAACAATTGCTCTCAGCTGCATCGCAACTCCATCAACAGGATCTTCGTCATCATGGAACTCATCTTGCTCCCGGTCCTCCTTTTCTTGCTGGCTCTTACCAATGCCACAGCAATCCCCTCGTCTCTCTCGGGTGTTGAGACCACTGTCAATCTGGCTAAACGCAACGAAACCTCTGGCTCAGCTGCACTCGCCGATCCTCTCACCTTCAACATCAGCCCTAATCCCGTCGGCCCTCCGTGCGGAATGACCTGGGAAGTCAACATCAATGTCAAGTCTCGTGACTCCGTCGGCGATACCAGCACCTCCTGCAATGCCTTGTACAACTATGTCACCTTGCCGTCCTCGTCCGTTCCTCAGACCATCAGCAAGGATGTCAACTTTGTATACCTCTGTCCTGACACCCCCGCGCCGATCGTTCCCGAGGGGTATGGGTACCGCGACATCAAGTTCATCGTCAAAGGAGGGTCAGATTTCCCGAGTACTCAGAACACATTTTTGGCTCAGTTGCAGGTCTTGAACATCAACGATAGTCCTGAGACGGATATGAACATGCCGGTTGAGATTGGGTACACTATCACCAACAATGCGGACCCGTTGAAGCAGCTCACCTTACAGTACATCTATTGCGGCTGATGTCCCACCAGCGAGGATTGACAAACTCACAGGTAGTGAAGACACAGAAGCAAAATTTTGATTACAACTTGGAAATCTTTCGATGGGGAAAGGAAGTGAAAATGCATACAACTTCGAAGCACTGGATCAATAGGTCCTTTCGCTGGGGAGCACATAGCTAGGTGACATAGAGAGTCTGTTTTCAATGAGCTCGAAACTGGCGTTGACTAGGCCTTGCAGTGGACATTCAAGATAGCACGGTCTGAGCTGGCACAGAGAAATACATTTGCATCAAAATCGATGTCTCTTTCGATGAATGTTGTTCGATTCTGGTTCAAGCTCATCGTAGATGGACGTCAACAATAGCTAGGGTGCTAGGCAAGCTACTTGCAATTAGGTGATTTCAACGCCCTCCGCACGGAAATGTCTTCCGACCGCTACAGCCCGCATCCGTAAATTTCGCATCTCGTGTTTCTCCGCATCTTCCTTTTGCCTGGCGTCTGCGACACTCCCTCTTCAACCAACACCGATACACGCACACTCCTTTAGAGCAGCTCCTTGCCATAACCGAAGGTGCTTTATCATGGCTGACCGAAAGTCCGCTTACGGCACTGCTGCCGCCTCCGACACCGACTTCCGACGCACCTGGGATCGCACCGAATACGAAGCAAAAGCGAAAAAGGAACAAGAAGAACGTCGAGAAGAAGCCAAAGCGCGCTACGAAGCCAAACTCGAGGGCAAAAAATGGCACAAGCCCGTGGATTTCTCCTCCCTAGACTCCACGACCGCGCGTGGTTCGAGGTTGGACGTGGCAAGCATGGTCGGGAAGAGTACGATTGTACCTGCTGGCGCGGGAATCGGGAGACGAGGAAAAGGTGCAGGATTTTACTGCGAAGCCTGTGATTTGACATACAAGGACAACGTTCAGTACATTGAACATCTGAATTCGAAGCAGCACCTGATCAACACGGGGCAGTCGGGCCAGGTGAAACGGGCGACGCTCCAAGATGTTAGGGAGAGGTTGGAAATGCTCAAGGCACGAAAGAGGCAGCAGGAAGAAGAGGCGAAAATGCTGGGCGAACTCGACATTCAGGCGAGGATTAAAAAGGCTGAAGAAATCGACGCGGCAGAGCGAGAGGAAAAGAGAAGAAAGAGGAATGAAAAGAGGAGGGCGGCCAAGGAAGACAAGGGTGTCAAAAAGGAGGATGAGTGGGAGGGACGGCTGGGAATCATCTCTTGACCTGGACTGCATGAAGCCATGAATCAGATGCTATCTCATGGCAAACTATGAGGAATGGTCTCCTCAAGGACCAATCGACCTGACTTGAGTGCATCCACCTCGACCGCACCGTCTACAGTCCTGCTCCGAATCAGATACATATAAGCGGACAAAGCTATCAGCAACGATTCGGCTTCGTCTTTGCTACAGCCTCTGACTTGGGCTCCACGTCAAAGGATCCCAGTTTGATCGAGCGGCTGCCCGCTTGTCGACAATCCTGGGCAGCTCCATCCACTACGGTGGTGGTATAATGGC
>WJFF01000007.1:227374-238632 GCA_011800825.1 Fonsecaea pugnacius | reverse complement strand
GCATCGAGGAGACCCAATCGTTGATGCTACTACTAAAGTTGCGCCCTGATCCATCGTGCCCCTCACTAGATCAGACCAGACATATCATGTCCTCTCCCCTCTCCCAACTGCGTCTTGTCAGAGGGCAGTTCAAACAAGCGGAAGCAGGTCTTGAGGAGGACTGCCCTGTCAAACTTTGCCACACTCCAGATTCTGGTCGAATCCCAACGAGAAACGTGGCCTTCCGGAATTACTGTCGATTGAAGCCTTGGGATGCGTTCCCCGAAGCCAACGCTTGTCGACTGGCTGCATTCAGCTCTCCTTCAAGTCGACGACATAGTGTTGGGAGCTTCTCGACAACATTCCCTCGACGAGGCTAGAGGTGATTGGTCTTGCAGATGCTGTGAAGCTACGAGTGTCCCCGGCCCCGCGAGATTCACCCATGCGAACCTTCAAGAGGCTGCAACTCAGGGGTGTAACCGCTGCTGCATTACCGCACTAGCGATTCAAGCCGTCGGCGATAAATACAAGCTTTTTCAAGCCAGAGATTGGAGTGAAAATCTGCTGGTTGCGACGAGAGCCCTCGGTCAGATACACTGCCACTTCCCTGGAGAGAGCGAAGAATTGGGCGTCCAGATCTTTGTGGAACAGTCGACCGCCGCTATCGTAAATGAACTTTCGTGGTTACCCGCAAGGCGCATTATTACGGTGGAGGATGTCCCAGAAGCGTGCCTGCAGTTCGCCCACGATGCGTTGCAGAAATGTGTGCGCGACCATCCCCAGTGCTGCTCTGACAATTCAAGTCTGGGGTACATTCCAAAGCGTCTCGTCGACGTGGGCGTCGACGGTGATATCAAAATAATTGACGACGCTCGCTCTAGTGTTCCCCCAAAGGTTGAATATGCGGCTCTGACATACTGCTGGGGCCCGCAATCGAGCAAGAAAAACAAATTCTTGACGCTAACGGCGCAGCAGCTAAAGGAGATGGCTCAAGGAATTCCCGTCGACGACGAGCTGCCCCTCGTGTTCCAGGACGCCATCAAAACGACTCGATCTCTCAAGATACGATACTTGTGGATTGACGCGCTTTGTATCGCTCAGGGAGATAGAGAGGAGTGGAAGACCGAATCACTCTCGATGCGAGAGATCTACTCGGGGGCGTACGTTACTATTTCGGCAGATGCGGCGTCGCACAGCGATAGGTCATTTCTTAACATGTCTAATAGATCCTGGAGCCAAGGTGTCGATATCGGATTACATCAGTTTGGCTCCAAGATCTTCGCGACACCGCTCCACGATAGAAATACTCAAAATAGCTTGAAAGATATGATCTCATCCTCTGTAGAGCAGGGATATGAGCTACATTCTCGAGGCTGGACGTTGCAAGAGCTTCTGCTGAGTCGAAGACTGATCTATTTTAGGTCCGATCAGGTTTATTTCAGTTGCACAAATGGAAAACTATCAAGGGAAGACCAGGAGGACATAGATCTCGACGTGATCCCCATAGGTTCTGGGGGAGGCCCGGTCGATCAGGAGATGTTACGCCAGGATTGGTGGCATTCAGGATCATGGCCACAGAACAGCTCAAGTTCACGCTCTTGCGGTGATGATACAACGGATGATTCCAGGGACCTTGATGACAAGCTGTTAGAATTGTGGGACAAAGTCATAAGGGAATACAGCGGTCGAGAGCTCTCCAACCCCGACGACGCGCTGCTGGCCATTTCCAGCTTGGCTTCCCGGCTCAAGCAACAACTCAGTCCGCGAAATAACTATTGCGCTGGTCTTTGGACACAGAGTTTTGTGAGGGGATTATGCTGGTATCGTGAGCCCTACTCGTTTCATAAGCGATATCCGTCTACCAAGTTTCCTTCTTGGTCATGGGTGTCTTGTCGTGGTCCGGTGACGCACCACAGGTGGATTGAAAAACGTCAACCTTGCGCCGAATTACTGAGTATCGATCCTTTGTCTGAAGAGAAAGAGCTCGAGTATCTTGACTCACCAGAACATGAAAAACGACCGGTTCTGAGTACATTTACTGAAAATCGAGAGTTTGATCATACTGACCTTGTGGAGGCTATGGTAGAAGGACCAATGCTCGAGGTTGTCCTTCGTAGGGAGGAAGACGGGGAGACATCTATCGAGTCGGTATCTTCCGGCAGCCTTCCACTTTCATCTTTCGGCCTCTCTCTCAGAATGGACAATGATGAAGATGAGTCAATCGAGTTGACACAGTCGAACAGTCGGCGGATTATCCTGGGAGAGTCTCCGGACATGTGGTACAGGGGCGTTCGCGTGGCTCACCTCCTTGCCATCTGCAAATGGGAGGAAGCAGCCGTGACTCACCTTGTTCTGGTCAGGTCTAACCCCATGTCGGACAGATATCGAAGGATCGGACTCTGTGACGCCACGAGGTCGTTGGAGCCCTGGTTGGCAAGTTTTCAGCCGAGACGCATTACAATGTTTTGACATGATGGTTTTTGCGTGGGCGAGGCTCTTCTTTTGAATATGTTTACTCGGTAGGTGTTGAGGTCCTTTTTCTGCCGTACATTCAATATTAAGATGCCACGACGCGTCACTGACGGTAGACGGAAAAAAAGATCGAAAGTTGCTAGGTAATTAGCAGGCTTAGCTGAAGCGATAGACGTAAAGGGGCTCCTGCAGATACTTGTAGGTATGATTAGGCAGCGCTCGCTAGCTCCGTTACATGCCTAATTCAAGCGCCGTCACTCTCTTTTCCTAAACGAAAACAGTAAAGGGTAACGAATAGTTTGGGGTATCAGGGTATATACCGAGTATACTATATGTATATACGCAGCAACAGAACAGATTCAAGTCAAGTCGCGTGAAATAGTTTAGAGTTTGCTTGTTGATTTCTTTCTTCTACCGTGTAGGGCGATAGAGCAAAGTAAGTGTATTGAAGAGGAGATTTTCTCTTTCCCTATTCCGTTCCCTATCATTTTTCGTGACTGATTTTGACACAAGTCCCGTCCGATCGCACTTTTCCACATTCTACCCGGAATTAGAAGGGGGTCTTTTTTCCCTCATCGCAGATTCCCTCTTTCTCTAATTTCTCCCTCTCTCCCCTGATTCATTTCATTCGCCAGTCCCGGATAGCACCACCACGAGAAAAGCGACACGGCCAGCACTCAAACACGCGTAATGATACACTGGAAAGAAGCAAAAAAGGGGGGTATCCGTCAGTCTATGTACATGTACAAAATTTCTGCCGTGCGTGCCGTGTATATTCAAACAAATGCATAAAAAGCGGGTGGTCCACGAGAGCGCCGTGCTGCTTGCGAAGGAAGTTGATGTCTGCCAGATCATGAGGCTGAGTCCAGTGGAATTTCGTATGATGGTCACTTTTAATAAGCTCGCTATCGGGAGGTGAGTTCTTTCAAGCATCTTGCAGGTAATCGAGAGCGATCGTGGCCATGGAATCCAATCAAGGTTGTTTATCACTTCTCACCCAAGAAGCCAGACATCCCACCCTTTTTCAAATGCCACTGGAACGCCATATTCATGCAATTGCTGATAATTAACACACGTGAAATGAACAGCTAGTGGTCGGGTTTGAAGTTTGTCAAAGTTGGAGCTGGAGGGTGCTTCGAGGACGCCGCAGATTTCCGACACTGGACTTCGCAGTTCCATCGGTCGTTGCGCAGCCAGACATTGCACGAACTCTTAGACACAGTGGTCTATTCTTAGATGAGCTTGTCTCGACCGGCAAATTGACGGTTGGCAGGCGTCAAAGGACACTCATTGCCTTAACTGTGCCTCTCGGGACATAAGTCACTCGTCCACGGCCCAGAGATCCTTCAACGGAACCTCCGTTCGCCGCCAAATCTGCCACGACCACGGTCATTGAACGATGAGTTATCCTGACCAAACGTGCCCCTACCAGCGCCGGAGGCACCTTGTCCGAATGGATCGCGTTCATCGTACCTGTCGCGACGACCTCCAGGCCGCGATCTGGGACCAGAACCAAATCCACCGCCATGTCCACTTTCCTCTCGGAACGTAAGGCCTTGGACGCCGCCGTATCCGATCTTGTCAGCCCAGCTTCTGGTCACAGAAGGCGGGGAGTCAAGCCCCCATCCGTACGTCGCAAGCTCGTTCACTTGGTTGACAATCTCTTGTCTCGAGGAATTGCCAGACTGGTTGAGCACGGACAACAAGCTCTGGTATGCCTTTGCCTTATCAAGCCTGGAAACTTGCCTGACACCAGCCTCCACCATCTGCATGATCTTGGCGGTTTGTGGTGAGAGTTGCGTGGGTTGGGTCATGTCCAATTTTGCCGTGTCCAGGCTCGTGTCTTCGTAGATATTGTGGGCGTGGATGCTGTTAGCTAGTTGTCTATAATCATTCCTCTCATCATTTTGCAGGAGCAGCCATCCTTGGCCCGGCTTGCCCGCACGGCCAGTTCGGCCCAGGCGGTGGACATAGTCTTCTCTTCTATGAGGTGCGCCCACTTGAATGACATGCGACACATTGGGGAAGTCCATCCCCCGAGCAGTAACATCGGACGAGATCATCAGTGCGCAGTCGGCATTCCGGAATGCTTGCGAGTTTGCACTTCTTTGCCGCTGATCTAATTGGGATGACATTTCGATGATCTTGCAGGGGGCGAGGGGATGAGGAGCAAACATCCCTCCTTTGGTTGATGGGTCGCGCAGATTTTTCATGGTTTCGTATGCAATTTTGACCTCATTCAACGACCTGAAAAAAGCAATTGCTTTGAAAGGCATGTTGTTTTCCGGATCTCTCCTATGAGCCTCCATCGCGTTCCGTGCGATCTCAGTCAATGCTGGTATCTGATTCTGCAGGCCTGGCAGGAAGACAATGTGTTGTGGTACAGACTCGTGTGTGGCTGCGTCCTCAGGGTCAACAGTCCTGACAAATTTGAAGTCTGGCTTCATGGTCTCTCTCACCAGACCAACCACGGATCGTGGCATGGTGGCGGAAAACATGAGCGTCTGACGATGTTGGCGCGTGTGTTTAGGCATGAAACTCTGGATCTCTCTGATTTCTTCGGAAAATCCAATATCAAGGAGTCGATCGGCCTCATCTAACACAAAGGTTTGAATGTTTTCGAGGTTGAGTCCGTTGTAGGGGTCAGACAAGAGATCCTTAACCCTTCCCGGTGTGCCAACAAGAATATGGCAACCCGACCGCTGCATAAGCTTAAGATGATATTGTTTCTGCGTACCACCGACGGCCAGTTGTACCTGGACGCCAGTGCCTCGAACGATCTTCTTTGCCTCCTCTCCAATCTGCTCGGCCAACTCACGGGTGGGGGAGATGATCAGGGCTCTAGTGTCTCCGATGGACGGTTGTCGACGGCCAAACTCAGGGTCTCGAAGTATACGCTGCACAATGGGCATCAGGAAAGCCAGGGTCTTGCCGGTGCCGGTACGAGCTTGGGCAATGACATCTGTGCCATCCAGACACTCGTTGATGGTCATTCTCTGGACTTCCGTCATTGTGTGGATGTTCATCTTGCTGACCAGCGTGTCAATGATTCTCCTGTCAATGACACCTGCATCTCCAAGCTCTGAAAATTTTGTGAATTCTCTATTGACCGCCGAGATGTCCTCTGCGCCAAAATCTTCCGCACGGGCATGGTCTTCAGCGAGGGCTTGTTGTCGGCGGGGGAATGCCCAGGAGAACGGCCTGACGCCGAGAGGTCTACCGGGGATAGCGCTCGAGATAGGAGGAACAAACTGCGTCCGCGCGGAGGATATCGAGACGGATGGTAGGGTCCGAAGCGCTCTCAGAACATGTCGCCCATGCCGTGCCGCGCCATACATGATGGCAGAAATGTGAGGGAAAAGTGGAACTGGAAAAAGGACAACGGCAATCCTCCACAAAAAGTAAGAGAAAGAGAGAGTGGGAAGAGAAGGACTGCAGATGGGCTGTAGATAGTAAAGGAAGTAAAGAAAGGCGATGGATGAACTTGATTCCTATGCGGCGATACAAAATTTCTACGGGACTCGCTAAACAGCTGCGGCGATTGGACCCTGCAGTGGAGGATCCGCTAACCTCTTTGGTACGATAGGGGGATTGCAACTCACCAAAACTTATCCGCAGCCAGAACTCGTTCCATGGTAATAGTTATTGTGTCCCTTCTTCTTCAACAACCCGTGTATTGCTACAGCGTACTGCCTTCCAAAAGATCAACATCGGCATTATCGACAATATGACACGATCGTGATTGTCGTGTACCCTGAATCCAGCAATCCCACTCTTGAATGTCATTTGTCCATAACCTGGTTCGCTAAGCATGATACTAATGGTCTCCCCAATCCAACGTCTAATCATTTTGACGGTATGTCTGCGTGCTGCAGCGCAGGATACAGTTGGAAAAGTAAGAGCAGGTAATATCGAGGAAACGCAGTGGTTGCATCCGGACGTCAATAGGGCTCTTGTGAGCTGATCGTTGTCGCACCGTGAAATTGAAGTCCGTCCGATATATGCCAGCTTTTGACTTTCAAGACGACACATTGCAAACCCGATATCTCGAATGTGTCTCTTCCTCCGAATATAATGTGACACCCCTGCCATCTTAGCTGAGCACCAAGCACGATACCTACTTTTCACTCGAGCATTCCATATTTATCGTCGACCGATTTCGGAGCATGCTCGAGAATGCGCGCTCGAGGTTGGTGATTCGTGGTGTGGTGCGTATTGGTCGGCCGCGTACAGGGAGGGTTTCCTCTCGACGCTGAGGGAAGGAGGAGCATTTCGAGAATCCCAAGTCCCAAGGATTGATCCCTTCGGTTAAACAAAGGTAAAAGTGGTTGGAGGTGGTTGAAGAACACAAGCCATGGTTCGCCAGATAGTTCATGCCTCGGTTGATGGGGTAACTACTTCCACATTACTCACCACTTTATCTTGCTCGAGATCGCAAAACTCCTTTCGCATTTTTCGGGTAAGTTGAGGAACTCTCGAGGATGCCGATTCAAGCCTTGAAAAGCCGCACTTTCCGTCGGCTCATCGGGTCACCCAGCGAGGCAGAGGATATCTAGGCCGTTGTGAGCTGATATTTCCTATGTTTACTATTCGCTCAGTCCTGTTTTTCCTAGGCTCGGCCTGTTGTCCGGCGAGCCAATCGAATGTTGAGTGAATCGACGAGGATGGCGAGATCAATGGGATCCCCGCAGCCAGGTCCAACAAGAGGACGAAGGGCGTCGCAGTTGATTCGAGGAAGTCAGAAGTGGTTCAAACCCTTGGGCCTGGTTGTGGAGATAGCTCACAAGTCCGAGGCGTAATCGCAAGATTCGTAGACCTGTTGTATCTGTTTGGGATATTTTGCCTCTGATCATGGACCCCGTCGGCACTTCCCCACGTTTGACTTTCCCAGTCTTACTTTACAGTGAATCCGCAGTATATCAGTCCCAGTTCTCTTCCTGTTGGCCTCTCATCACTCTTTCACTCTATCATCTCGTGGCTCTACGACATAGTCAATCCTGTACCGCTGTACCCGTACCTGCGCACCAAGACACCTCTCATCCACCATGGCCCCTCCTACTGCAACATATACCGAGACCAATGTCCCCGCCCCCGGCTTCGACACTCCTGATGCTCAACCCGCGGGCACTGCTCCCAACGAGCCCAAGCTGAAACAAGGCAATGCCGAAGTTCAGATGCAAAAATTCCCTTCTCCACCACGCTTCACCGATAAATATGAGGAGAGAGAATATCTCAAGGGCCGCCTGGCACTCGCTTTCCGTCTCTTCGGAAAGTTTGGGTTCGATGAAGGTGTCGCAGGCCACATTACTTTGAGAGACCCCGTCGATCCCACTACCTTCTGGGTGAACCCGTTCGGTTTGGCCTTCTCGGAGATCAAGAGATCTGACCTCATTCTCGTCGACCATGACGGGAAAGTCATTGATGGAGGCCCGAACAGACTGCTCAACCAAGCCGCATACATGATTCACGCAGCGGTTCACAAGGCCCGACCAGACGTCAACTGCGCCGCACACTCACACAGTATCTATGGCCGCGCCTTCTGTGCCCTAGGCCGACCGATCGACATCATCACGCAGGACAGCTGTGCGTTCTACAATGACCTTGCCGTATACAATTCATTCAAGGGAGTGGTCCTGGCCAAGGAAGAAGGCGAGAACATTGCCCGTGCGATGGGAAATAAGAAGGCTTGCTTGTTGCAGAACCACGGTCTTTTGACAGTCGGACAGACGATCGAGGCCGCCATATTCTGGTTCTGCTCCCTGGAGAAGTGTTGCCATGCCCAACTCATGGCTGATGCAGCTGCAGCTGGTCGTGGAGGAACAACGGTTCAAATCGATGACGAAGATGCTGCGTTCACATACAAGTCTGTCGGCACGCCTAGAGCTGGTTGGTTCAGCGCGAAGCCTCTGTTTGATGTCATGGCTAAACAGGCTGGGGATGAGTATTTGCAGTAAGGGCAGAATACACGACCTCTCTTGCTTGACTGCAGGCAGAGAAAACGAGAGTTGCGGAGACCAGGGTGGTTTATGGCCTCACTCAAGCCGTACTAGTTCACGAAAACATTAGTTTCACTATCCATACCCATGAATGATATCAAATACACTGTATTCCTTCCAAATGCATGTCGTTGACCGTGATACCTCCTGATATCAGGGCACATGCTGCCAGGACTCAGTAGTATGGTGCAGCCCCGATGTAGATTCTCTACCTCTATGGCAAATGTGTCTGCCTCACCTGGAGCAGTCCGAAGTTGGGATGAAACTTTCCGTACCTGAACGGGCCCTGTCAGCTCATTGTAAAGTCAGCCTCGCTTTTTACATCGAATCAATCGTTGTTCAGCGGCATCCTCCGGAAGAGGTTTCCCATCAGAAACCAGGGGCTTATCGATATGCACCTGTTTTATTGCGCGTGGGGAAAGATGGATGTTTCGAGCGGAAGAAGCGAGCGGGATAATCGTGCGCGTGCTCCACTCCACAACATCCCGTCTGTCTCTCACTCAGGCTGGCTCGTTGGGGCCTGAGTGATATAGGTACCCATTTCCTGCTGGGCTACTTGGCTACCTCAGGTGAGGTGAGAAGTTTGCCCATGGGCCAAGGGCCGAGGAAGGGTAAAGATGAGAACTAGTAAGAAAATACCAAGAGGAGGGGGTTCGGCTGTGGGGAATGGTTTGCCGGCTTGCACTCTGTCCGGAACGAACTATTACGACAGACTGGTAGAGCTTGCATAATAGTGTTTTGGCTCTAGCACCGAGTACTTTTCTTGACAGGTGACAATTCTACCCAAGTACACCGGAGACAAACTCTGGAAACTTACTACTTCTACTACAAGGTGAATAGGGACTTTTGTCGAGTGTGGATAGACAAACTCACTTGTAGAGCCGAGCAACCAGCCAAAACGCCACGGAAAAGAAATGGCCAACAAACTCCCACTTGTCGCCATTTCGCTCGGCTTCTGCGCCGTCTTTTGGCAGCTGTTTCTTCGAGAGGTCCTCTTCAACGCCGTGGGAGTGGGTCGCACGCTGCAACCCATCACAGACTTCCCATACCAATGCCACCGAATAAGTGGCGACCCAAATCTTCAAGCCTGTGAGGATATGTGGCTGGATCGGGGATCCAGAACACTATATCTGGCATGCTCGGATTCGTTGGCGAGGAAGGAGTGGATGCCAAAGTATGTGGACAAGTTGACCCCTTGAAAAACGTGCTTTTGACTTGACGGGGGGAGCAAAATTGTTAAGAATGATGCCAGTATCCATCGCCTCAATGCCTCTGGCCGAGCGTTGCAGGACCATATCGTCGCCATGGATATCGACAGCCCGACCAGCTCAGGAGGCTACACCTACCGTGTTCTCAAGACGCAGGGTTTCTCCGGTGTGCACGGCGACGGTCGTATTCATGTCGTCGGCATGACTGGCACCACGTCTGCAGATGGATCCGTCACTCAGTTGTGGTTGATCAACGCGAGCCCCTCTGTTGATCCAGAAACGGGAGAACTGCTCGACAATGCAGTTGTTGGGGGAAACTCGACCATCGAAGTCTTCGCGACCGCACCTCGTTCTGCTAGCATGCAGCATGTCAAGACGTATGCTAACTCCCAGATTGCGACTCCCAACAATGTCGCTTTGACGAAAGACGGCGGTTTCTTCTTCACGAATGATCACGGTCCGCACAAGGTTGGCTTGGTAAGGAAGGCCCTCAAAGGCGCGG
Organism: Fonsecaea pugnacius; assembly: GCA_011800825.1. NCBI lineage: Eukaryota > Fungi > Ascomycota > Eurotiomycetes > Chaetothyriales > Herpotrichiellaceae > Fonsecaea > Fonsecaea pugnacius. Next base: position 228,475 of record WJFF01000007.1, on the reverse strand, counting down.
TTTCACTCACTAACTCTGCGCGAAGCAACACCATCTATCTTCCTTTATAGGCACAGGAGATGTCTCATACTGCAGCGCAGCTGGTGTGTGCAAGAAGGTCGCCTCTGGGTTCAAATTCCCTAACGGACTTCATCTCGGGAGTGATGGCCTCCTCTATGTGCCCAGCGCGGCTGTTGGGGGCATCACCGTTTTTAAACCAAACCCTGACGGTTCTGTGGTCAAGGTGCACAAGATCGACCTTGATTATCCCATTGACAACCTTTCTGAGGATGCTAATGGAGATATTTTTGCCGCGACTCTGCCTAAATCGCTCAAAATGTTGGCTGCATTCGACGATCCACTCAATCTCAAAAGCCCTCCGGCTACAGCATGGCGGATTCGGAGGTTGAACAGAGAGATCCAGGACAAGTATGAGTATGAGCTGACAAAAATCATTGAGGACGCGGAGGGCGAGGTGTTACCTGGCACGACGACTGTGATCCACGATGTCCAGACTGGAACATTGTTCTTGAGCGGTAAGTGATGCTTCTCCAACGGTATCGAGGGTCAATTTTGAGTAATTTCCCACAGGTGTGTTTTCACCATTCATCACTGTTTGCGGGAAAGTCTGAGATGAGAGCCCGTGGACGTTCAAACGCACATGAGACCCAACGGTGCCATGTAGGCCATGCTATCTTGGCTGGGTTGAAGCCACAGTACTGTACCCGGTCCAGTTTGAATTGAAGATACCCACTGGATTCGAAGCATTTAGAACCAAGTGAGCTTGAATGGTGACGTGCGCTGGTCCAGGGACAGGATCGACCACAGCTAAGCGCCCCTGTTGATCTTGGTTGGCGTGCATACGGAGTACACAGCAGACGACGTCAGCAGGCTGGGCAGTTGCTCTTCCCACAGTCCTTGGACCATGGTATGCATGGGAATTTAACGTGTAGGTATGTACCTCGTTCAAGGAATAATATTGGATGACGACGAGGACGAAGTGCGAGGACGGCGAGTCGGCGCCACCGACTTCCGACCTCCGACGACCAATGAAAATGCATGCACCGTAGAGCATCGATGACCTGCGATCTGCGATTTCCCCTGCGCAACTCCTACTTTCTC
>WJFF01000007.1:156915-174215 GCA_011800825.1 Fonsecaea pugnacius | reverse complement strand
AACATCTCACTCCAAACCACCACGACCACTGCTCCCCGGGGACCGGGGAGCTGAGTCTTGACCAAATCTCGCGCGCTCACACCTGATCGCTGTGCCTCCTGCGGACCGTGACCATGACGTCCTTTGGCTGGTGGAACCAGCCCTGCCAGACGGTCCACTCCTTGCCGTCCATCTGGAGATCAAAGTCGTAGTCGCGCAGGAGGGCCGGGAGCAGCTTGTACATCTCGGTGGTGGTGATGTGCTTGCCGATGCAGATGCGCTTGCCGTAGCCGAAATGGATCATGTGGCGTTCCATGTGGGCGGCCGCCTTCTCGCCGTCGCGGAACCAGCGCTCCGGGATGAACTGTTCGGCGTCGGCGCCGAAGACGGCCGTGTCAAAGTGCACGGCGTTGGCGTTCATCATGACCGTCGTGCCGCCGGGGAAGAAGCGCCCGCTGATCTCCACCCCCGGGTACGGCACGACCCGCGGCAGGCCCGTGCCCAGCGACCCGTGCATGCGCATCGCCTCGCGGACCACCGCGTGGAGGTAGGGCAGCTTGATGGCGTCGTTGTAGCGGATGGGGTACTTGAGGGTGCCGCTGGCAAAGGCGTCTCCGATCTCGGCGCGCAGCTTGGCCAGCGTCGGTGGGTTCTTGTGCAGGTAGTAGAAGATGGCCGTCAGCGCGATGTACGTGGTGTCGGAGCCCGCCCAGATCATGGCCCAAAGCTCGGTGGTGACGTCGAGGATGCCAAAGTCGTTCTTGGGGTCGTTGGCGATGTCGATGAGTTTGCTGAGCACGTCGTTTCGGTTGTACGGTTTCCCCTGGGCCATGTCGTCCAGACGCTGCTTCACGGCTGCGTGGGATTGGTCAATCACGGTGAAGAATCCCTTTGCTCCCGCGCGTGTCGCGGGATAGATCATCTGGGACAGAAAGTACAGATTGCGAAAACCCCACGGTATATTGTTCAATGCCGCAGCAGGGTTGGGCATGACGTCCATCAAATGACACCAATTGTTATAGTCGACTAGAATGTATATGTCAACGCCGGACTAGGGTGGTGGTCATGTTTACTCCTTAGAGACGAGACTAGAAACTTACTGTTGTCTCTGATGAAACCGAAACCACCTTCTCGCCCATAAAAGATCTCGCCGATGATGTCAAAGGTGTACTTGCGAATCCAGACGGACACGTCGAAGACTTCTCCCGTGTCGGCAAAGTGATCCATCTGCTTGCGAAAGAGGGCGATTACCCTGTCCACGCACGGCTCGTACTCCAGGACAGCACCTTGAGTGTACAGGTGCGCCACTGTCCGTCGTCGCCAGGTGTGGGCTGCCTCGTCCCGTTCGGCGAAGCTATCCTTCCGCTTGGAAATGTGCGTTAGGAAATTGTTGTAAAAGTCGCTTTTGGTAAATTCATATTTGGGACCGTATATAGTGTCGACGGCTGAAGCGTCGGCAACTGAAACCTGATTTGGGGCAAGCCGGACAAGGTAGCCATATTTCTTGTGGATCGGGAGTTGGTAGTCTTGACCCCGACCATTTCGCACAGCTCGAAAGTACCAGAGACTTGTGATCGAAGCCCAAAATGGTCCGGGGATATCCCTCAACGGGTGGAAGTAGCGATTGTAGACGGCGCACGCAAAGACATAGGCAATGATGCTCGGAATGAAGATTTGAAGCCCAAATATAATGTTGTCCTTCGACAAGAGGGGTGATAACAGCATTTTTGTTGTATACGTAGCACTGGTACACGAGGGAAGGGACTGTGTGAGGGAGGGTTACACAAAGAGAAGAGAACGAATAGGCGCTGAATGAATACAAGCATGTACCTTGGAAGTCGCCTCATCCGAGTCGCACTCCACAAGACCAGCCTACTCACCTATCGTCACCCTCCACACTCCTCTCCATGCATGCAGTTGCTTCAAGGATGATCCCATATGAGGATATAGAATGCGGTTGGCTGTCGATTCATGGTTTCTCGGTACAGCGACTCAGACATTCTGCATGGCCTGAGGATCGGGCCAAAGGGTTCGATCCTTGAAATACGTGGCATCTCCCTGACGCCTCGTGTGAGAGCGTCATCACTGAATCGAGTTAGCAGTCAAGGAGGGATGAGGGCGAAGATTGCCCATATGGGCCAACAGGAATTGAGAGTGTATGCCCAGGGCAGCCCACAAGCTGCGACCGAGGTCTTTCGTCCGTCTTCACTGATATGACCTACTGAACCTCATTCGACCGTCGCGCATGCAGAGGGGACTACTGCACTTCATGCAGGTGTGCACGCTGCAGGCGGCAGTTCGTGGAATGGCGAACTAGAGACGCTGGGAAATGCGGAGCCGCTGATGGGATCGATTGACTCTGAGGGTTCTGGGAGGGTGTAGGATGTGCATTCGATGGAGAACATGTGTGCCGTCAACAAGACGTCGTGTAAGAATCTGATTGAGCGAGAGGCGCCACAAGCTGCATCTGACGATTCCCAGTTCCATGGTGTCGGGACGTTGACGGAAAGTCACGCATCTGCCAAGATTTGGCCAACACGATGAGCACCAAACAACCCCGAACTCGCACGAACAATTCTTGTACATAAGACTTGCACCGAATGAACCTTAAAACGCCCTGCCATACACTTCCAACCTAAGCTGCGAAAACGTCCCTCTGTCTATCAGCTTTGCGGCTAGCTCTTCACGGTGCCATCCCAGCGCCGACTCTACGGGTGATGGAGATCGCACCGATCGTCCCATTCCAATTCGCCGTCGCTCCCTCATGCCGCTGCTATAACGCCTCATATCACGTTTCAAAATGATCGATAAAGTAATGCCAATATAGGAAGCTTCTAAGAAAGAAACCATTATCTCGGCAGGATCTAGCATCCATGAGACGAGTCGTGCACATAGGCAAGAGCTAGAAGCAAGAGCGTCAGGTGATGCTAGAGATCCCAAATCGGAGTCGATACTACCGGAATTCCAACCCCCTCGATATCTGAAACGCCGAGGATATGGCCAGGAAGAGATAGAATCGAGAACTCACAAACCGTGGTCGTGGGGCAGATTGAATATCCCAACATTGCTGCGTAGGTCAGGCATGTCAATATTGTCCAAGAGAGCGCCTTTCAAGATGACCTGGTTTAGAACCACAGAAAATAGCGTGAACCCAAAATGGCACGGTCCCAAGCATACTTTTGACTCTCGGTGGAGGTAAGCTGTCTCTGGCTGTCTACCGCCAGCCAAACCTCCAATACCCATAAATGACTACTACCGGACATACCAGCAGCTCGTACATGTTTCAAACAAGAAACGCTATGTTCCTCTCACTATTCGTCAGCCTTCTTCCCCATTTCTCGTTCAGGAGGAGCGAATAACGGAATTGGTGGGTGGCCTTCGGACCACTCTCCTCTGAGCCCGGTTTCCACGATCTCTGGCTTAAACTTGGACAATGGCTCCAGAATGATTTTGCGGTCAGGGCGGCCTAGTGGTGTCTCCAAATCAGATATCACCTGTTCAGACACCCTGGCGAGAGTAAAAGGATCCTGCGCGTTACAAAACCTTGGCACGGATTCATCTGGTTCTTTTTTCTCTGCTTCTCCTTCATGATCGTGATTGTCCATGAGGCAAAGCACGTAGTGGCCAGTTGCCACCCCAGTTGCCACCCCACTGCTGGTGATTTTTATCAACCAGACGAAGCCTGTGTCGTCCCAACGGTAGCTGTCACCGGAACTTTGTTCTCGAGCCGAATATATGTTGCCTAGATTGTGTCAGTCATATCCACAACCGCAGGCGGCTTGTCGACAGCTTGGATTGCACATTTACCTAATGGGACGAATAGGAAATCATGGTCTCCGGTGCCTTTCTCGCCTGCATTATATCGCATCCCGAACAAGGGGCCGGTATTGATCGCTGTGATGTTGTAGAACTCTCGGACACTCAGTTCTGTCTCTAGAGGACCTAGGACCCGACCGTTGAGACGCAAGGCCAGTGGAGTACCTTGATAGCGTCCGAGATCAAGATCTGGCTTGACGGAGAGATATTGGCTCCAAAGCCGGGAGTTCACCTTGCCCAACGCCTCATTGTTCGTACTCCAGTCTGCCACCCGCAGACAGGCGGCAAATTCTTCGTTGGATATGTTCTCGACAGTCCCCAGGCTCCGATCCAGGTTCCTGTCCATCCACTCAAAAAAGTCCTTGACAAATCGTCGCCCATGTTGCTCTTTCAGGCGCGTTGTCCATTGTCTGCGTTCGGCAAAACTGGTAGAGCAATTATCCCACTCATCCTGAAGTGACAAATATAGCGATAGAGTTTCATTACCGGATTGCTCTGGGGGGGCAACAGACTGGTCAACCTGAGTGTCAGAATGTACTTTCACTTTCCGCTCTAATCGGGTGCCTGGATGGACGGTAGCCATTCCAGCAATTGGGCAGAATTGACCACAGCGCAGGTTCTGTCGGACGCAGCCATCCACGGGTCCCGTCTCTGTTGTGGTTGAAGGCCTGGTGGGAAGGTGCTTCTGTGAGCGATATTGTTCAGCTGGTTCTAAGAACAGTACGAGGTAGTGGTGAAGGAAACTACCATGAACTCGTGGAGAAGGCTAGGCAGAATAAGTGGCGACTTACCGAGCACGTGAACTGGCAGAAGGGCAGAACATCACGTGAAGATCCATCACGTGATATACCCTCTCGGCCACTCTCACCCCTGATAGGCTGAAGCCTCGCCTCATCGCCCAATTGCCCAGGTACGACGTGCTAGCATCCTCAGCCTGATGCGGCGGGGTAGGAATTCAACCCTCGTTGCTATCTTTGACTGTTGTACTAGCCGTCTCTTGTTTTCGAAGATTGTATGTTTGTCGAGTTCTATATCCTAGTCCCGTAGGTTGCCAGCGACACCCGAAGAGCATATACTAAATCGTTTCGTGCTTTCGAATCTTTGAATATGACAACCGCTCTCAGCATTCTGTTGCGCGGACTGGAGACCGCGACCCCTGACACCATCCAGCAAACCATGTGGGATCTTTTTGAGAATCGTGACAGAGTTTCTCAGCACCAGTACAGTCTTTCAAGCCAGTATGAATCACTGCTCCAGTCCAGAGATTTGGATGACAACTGTGGGAAGTGGGCTCTGGAGGCGATCCAGGTCCTCGACAGTCTTCACGATGAGGTTCAGCTCATGTTCTCCGGGATGACTGCGGATTGGAACTCGAACATTCTCACCGAAGCGGTGAATCTTCTGCAATTCCTGATGGATTTTCTGGGGAATCTCCAAGGTCTCAAGGATGCGTGCCAGAACAAAGCAGGGCAGTCAACCAATGCGAACGGCAACATGTACAATTTTGGAGATATTCAAGCGACACTGCAACGGCAGCAGCGTCGGATGTGGAACATCATTGACAGATGGTTGGACAAGAACGACGAATTCACGCCCAGCATATCTGCGGACACGACAATTTCGACAGCTAGTTTTCGCGAACTCATCATCAGGAGCAGGCTTGGCAAGCTGCAAACGAATCTGTCCAAGAGTCAAAGCAGCAAGGATCAGAAGCGTAAGATAGAAAAAGAACTTAAGAAGATAGTCGCGGATACAAGTATGTGAAAGCCATTCCATTTCTGGGCCGCTGCTGATCTGCCACGCCGAGGAAGAGTTCGCCAGAGAGGATTACGAAGCTCCCCAGCATGCGTGGATACCACGAACCATCGTGGTGATGTATGACCAGGGTACCTCGTTGCTACTGACTGGGGCGACGCAACCTGCCTGCGACCACTTCATCTTCTGGAAAGATGTTACGAGAAGGATAACCCGCCTTCGGCTCGGGGAAGGATTTGCCAGGGTCGTTGACCACTGCTCCGAATCGTTCCACGATCAAGCCAACATTGTAAAGAGAGAAGAAATGCGTGAGATCAGCCGCCTGTGTTCCCACTTTCTAGAGACCGCGGGTGACAGCTCGGCGGTTAGAGACAAGGAGGCAGCCAAAGTCGACAGTCTCTATGATGATATCGTCCTGAAGAACACACCCAAGGTAGAGGTTGATTGTCAGAGGATCATGGGAGATTCAACTGTGCAATGTTTGGCCGTCAACGGGTACTCCTTGAAACCTGTACCACCGTGTCTGCGCTGCCAGCGTATCTACTCAGGATGGAAGCATTGGAAAACCCACCGAGCACGATCAAAGACGACAAAGGATGCGCAGGAGAAGATCGAGTACATATCAGCACAAATGGAGTCCGCCGCAGTCACAAAGTCCCACGCGGACGTCTCGTACTGCGCCGAGTCAGTCGCTGCCGCGAAGCTTTACTCACTGCGCACCAAGAAGCTTGTTCTTCAGTGATGCTCGACTTGCTCAGGCTGGATTGTGTCCCTCAGGGTCTGGAATAGAGCTCTGATCTGGGCAGAGCGTGACCGGGCCCGGCTAATGCTCATTGATTGGTGAAGAAGCCAAGGTTGAGGCTGGTCGGATTCGGACACGGATCATCGATAGCGATGAGAGTCAGGGTGGACATTGCGCAGTGCCTGCGCGTAAGCGTGGCATGGTAGCACTAGGTACTTCTGAAAGCAGTAGGGAATGGATATCTAAACCAGTACCGAGAAGAGGGAAGATATGAGATGAGTATGAATTAAGTTCTGCGTGTCTCGCTTCCATCCCCACTCACCTGGGTGGGGTGCTCCGTGCTGTTCGCTGTTCTTCTCGAAAGCCCAAAATATTGCATTGTAGCCCACCGCGGCGCGACTGGACATTTCCCAAACCCGTAACTACAATAGTCACTGTCCACTACCCACTGCCTTCACGGCGACCTGAACGACACCTCCGACAACCTCCTGCACGCGGCAATCCTCATGGACTCTCTTGTTCTTCGGCCCTTGGACTCCATTGAGACGCACCTCAACGCCCTCGTCACCTCTCTAACACAAACCAATACCTTCGCCAATGCGCCGCAACTCGCTCAAGACCTCATCGCCGACGATGACGAGCTTGCCGCGTCCCTCTCCTTGCTGCAGCGCCATCAGCAGAACTACGCGCGCATACTAAACCTCCGTGCAGAGGCCGCTACACTGCAAGAGCAGTTAAAGGACACAATTCGAAAGTGTGTTTCCTTCAGACAAGAGATCAGCCAAATCAACCCGTCAATTCTCGATCTGGATTCCGATGAAGAAGACGGAGAGGATGAAGATTCGCACGTTGCAAGAGTCGACTACCACACCCTCCTCACCTTCGCGGCAAGGATAGGCAAACACAATACAATTGCGGCGAGGGAGGCCGAAGCTGAATCTCTACGGAGGAAGATTGCCGCCAAAACCAGAGAGCAAAAATCACCACCTGCCGTTGTAAATGGCCTCGAGGCTCCGTTGGCCACGGCTGAAAGCGCACCTGAGGCGGCAGAGGAGGCCAGAGATGAAAATCATACTGCCGAAACAACCGCGGAACTGATGCGCATAAACAACACGATCGCCGTGCAGCGCGCACAAATGGGCATGTCATTCCCTGACGCAGGTATACTACGCGTCGGCGCGTTGGGACAGCTCCAGCTATTCCTGGAGCGGCAACGACAACAATCCGGGGTCGATGCGGGTGCAGGACAAGAGGAGGCCAAGGCCGTGCAGGAGGCGTTGGAGAAGGAAGTGGAGAGGATGGTTAGGGAGACCGAGGACATTGCAGAGGATAGGGAGATGGAAGAGGACGACACCACCACCGCCGGTGGCTGGACAAGTCCGGTGTTGAAGCGCGGCTTAACGTTTGAGGGAGAGAGCAGTCAAGATGCCGCTGCAAGTGCAGGCCAGCCTTCGACGACGGGTCAAGCGGCGCACCCTCCGAAGCCGCCCAAACCACCGCAGCCGAAGAGGAAGCTCGACTTGGACTTTCCCGATAGCGACGAGGAGGACGATGATTGATGAATGTCCTCTTTTCAACAGAAGCGACTTTTGCGAATGCCATTTTTTTTATCGGGAGTTTCTTGACCCCGTCTTTGACCCAACAATTTCAGCAGAATCAAAGGCCAAACGGGGAAAGAAGATGCTTCATCTTCTGAGACAGATATCTATCCTCCCTTGCTTCTTGCTTCTTGGACGGCAGGGGACACTCGTGCAACAGACATATGCCACGTCGTGATCATATGGCCGCGCTGGGTATTTGGCCAACCTATGTTGTAGAGCAGAGCAGCGCAGAGCAGGACAGGTCAGGACAGGTCAGGGTCGAAGGAGGAAAGAATGTCGCCTCCCCTGAACCTATTCCTCCTCCCTTCATCACATCTGTGGACGCGGCTTCACACCTCGCTATCTATCTCTGTACACCAATGGACTAGCCGCATATTCTGCTGCCACGCAAGTCGATATCGTGCTGCCATAGCGCCATATTTGGGATGAGGCCTCTAGACAAACTATCCTCTGTGTCCTTCGCCTGCTATACGATGATGCGTGATCAAGGGCACACCCTCATTGTACAGATTCATTATTGTGGTCACTATCGTCACTCCTGATAGACTATGGACTCTGGTTGACATACGAGCTTGGGAACAAGTGCTCCTGTATCTCGTGTCCCTGCTGCGCTCGTATCATGTATCATGCTCACACCACAGCTCTGATAATCCCACGGACAGCGCTCCTCTCCGGATGGTGGCCATACGGTCTCTAAATCCTTCGGCCCTAGCGCATTTTTCCTCGAACCAGCTATCTTGACTATCCATGTTGTTTGAACAAGCATACCCTCTCCGTCAGTCTTCGCCTCCAGCCTCCACACCTGTGCTTCGGAAACTTCTTCTCTCGTGCTTCGCCGACAGCTCAGTCTGCAACCCCTACCAAGACTGTATCTGACATGGCCTAGCGCCTGGTCTTCCGGCTCCCCTTCCGAGTTCTCTGTCCGAAACCCTTCACGTCGCGGTGCTTTGGGGGCTCTGGAGATGGACTCTTTGGATCGAAATCCCAATCTCCATCGGAGTCGTCATCATTGTTCTCAGAAGGAGTCTCACTTCCAATCAGATCAGACAATGTTGGTGACTTTACCCGCTCAGCCACTGGCTTGTTGAAATCGTGCAATGACAACTCATCGTCTTGATGGGGAGGAGTTGGTTCGTCTCGAACAGAACGGTGTGGTTCACCTTGTTTTGTGATTCGCATAGAGTGCATCATGTTCCGGGAGAAGTCAGCTTCATCGCCGGATGCGGCGGGAGTGAATCCAGCAGACGGTGTTTGTGGTAGCCCTGAAGAATGGTTTTGCCCTGCCCGGTTTGTCGTGTGATGTGGTGACTGAAAGGCGTTGTGCCCTGTCCTACGGCTTCGCGTCCCAACCGACCTAGCCATGGTACTCAGATCCTCGTCGACTCCCTCTGCGGTGCTGTGTTGAGTTTTGGCAAGTTCTGGGGTAGCAGCACCGACCTCGTGGTCAGTATCGCCCAGAGTCACAAAGCGGTAAGATGGTGAGCTCATTATGTTCTCGTCGCCGCGTCGCGCCTGCTCAGCGTCTATGTCGCCAGGGTCTTGTCTTGCAGTATTGACCACAGGATTGTCGTCGCGGAAGAAACCTTCACGGCCATAGAATTGTGCATATCGGGGGTATTGCTTGGTGTAAAAGGCCAGTTGCTGTTGCGCGCGAAGCTCTCTTTGTCTTTCTTGATGCCAAGCAGCTTCTTGTTCCGCCCGTCTTTGGCTCAAGATCTCTGACTTCTTCTCCTCCAGTTTCTGTCGGATGTACTGCGCCTTTAGATCCTCAAGACAAAGCTGATAGCGTCTTGTCATCTCGGGGTCAGTCTCTAGCTTGTACTCGGCAGGCCCCTGGTAGGACATGATCTCCTCAGGCCTCTTTCTCGTCATGATACCATATCTCAAGTTGGAGACGGAGTGGACCCATGCGTTGCCGTCTTGATGCATGGCTTCTTCGAAAGGGGGCAGCAGAGGACTTGCGCGAGGAGGAGGATCGTGCTCGTCAGTCGACATCTGCTCTTGTGACGGATGCTCCATTCTTGAAGCACAAATAGCTGTGGTGTAGTGTGTGTGTAGAGCCTTTGTGTAGAAGTCGATGGACCGCGAGACGATGGAGGAGAAGTGGAAGTGACATTTTGATATTGTGCCAGGTAACGCGGCTCAAGTGAAGACAGCAACTCCTCAGCCTGAGCGCGTAGTGCAGTCGACCGCCAAGTTCAGTGCCAGGGAACAGTCGGTGCGGCAGTCGCTGTCAACATCTCAAATGCTCTGTTGCTGTGAATCTGGTCAGCGCTGCCGCACCCTAAACAATGACCATGTACCCACCCATCAGTGAAAGAACTAAGAGGAAAAAGAAAATCACACCCATAAATATTGTAATGGACAGATTCCTGTCAGCATTCAAGAACTGGTACAATGGTGCATTGGAGTAAGGATCGTCCACAGGTCTTTTAACTCTCACCCCCTGATCATCCTTTCTGGACCCATCTCCCTAAGTCGCAGCCAACTGTGAATACCCAAGGACGATAAAAACTGCTGTTGTAGGAGCTCTGCTAAGTGAGTATCTCCCTCAATCAACGGCGATGGTGACCTTGGGTATGATCATAGTGGTTCATCTCTCCTCCGCCAAAAACAAGTGCAGGAGCTCTGGGAAAAGGAAAAGGAATGATCATGGGGATTGTCGAAGGCTTAGAGGGGCATGGGAGCGTCCTTTATCCATATAACCAACTTGAATGCTAAATGAAAAGAAAAAAACCCTCCCTCCTGGGGGAAGCGTTCCCAATCTTGGTCAGCAGCGGTAAAATATAGGATCACAATCCTGGGAGCATAAATTAGCCAGGGAGGATTCTGATCGCGAAGCTCCAACTCAACGCCTCACCACCCTTGAGAGGATTGAAGAGAAATCGTAGTTTTTCCATACACGGAGTTGGGCTGTCGTAGCACGAGCTTACCTTTTGCTCACAGCTATGGGTTAGCTATATCGCTAATTTCGTCCTGTATTTGCTTTCGACGACATTGATCAGCTGATACTCTACTCTGTTTCTGATCAGTATTGTACTCTTGGAGCAGGGAAGAAAGTCCTGACAGAGACCAGACATGTCTCATGATCCTGTTGCCCACGGCGCAGAGAAAAGGGGTTGGCGTCGGTTCGAGGATCAAGACTTGTCGTTTTAAACCTGCAGGAAGATTCAGATTGAAAGAAGAAACGTCGAGGTTGGGGTCATGAGGGTTGATTCAAATGGCTGTCTAGATCATCAATTAAATGAGTACGTAGAAGAATGGAGCAGTGTTAGGATCGTCGTTAGCTCCCTCGCTTTCCCCATCCACTGAAAAATCCTCCGGTGCTTGCCGTCGGCGCATGCGTAGATTTGGGAGTTTCTTTTGGCGTCTGACTTGCCGTCACAGCAGGCGTCGTTGGTGACTCGGTCGCACTGGCTCGCGTCGTAGGGGAGGACGTCGATCCACCCAAGATCTTGCGCAAGGCATCTAGCTTGCCTTTGGTCTCCTCCAACTCCTGTCGTGCCACCGCCTCAGCTGTCTTGGCGTTCACCAACTCCAGCAGCAGTGTATCATTAGCAATAGGCTCGTGGTTTTCCGTGGCGAGGACGGCTTGGGCGTTGAGGCTGCTTGAGCGCTTGGAGTACGGCCCAACGCTGCTTGATCGGGGCAATTCCGGTTTACCCAATTTCAGCTCTCGCAGTCCAGATTTCGGGGGAGGCAATTTCAGATCCGGGAATTCAGTGACGGGGGTGTAGAGATCGGCAGGTGAATCTGGCACCGAGTTATTACGGGACCGCAACTCGCTGACTGTCCTTTCTAAACGCTGCTTGTCACGATGGGCATCCTGAATCCGAGCTCGAGCATCTCGCAGCTGCTCTTTGAGAGTGTTTTGCTCTGCTTCTCGCTCGTCAAGCTGTCTCATGAGATCTCGACACCTCGTCACCTCAGCATCATGCTTCTCCTTCAACTCTGAAACCGCGTCGCGGAGTTGATGTTTGGATTGTGATACAGACAGTCGCTTGGAGCCGTCTCGACAAAGTTGACATTCAGCCTGGGCCATGAGAATGTCAAGCTCCATATCTTCGTCTGTGGCCTCCGAGCTGTCCACATCGACCATTTCTCTGATATCGGTAGTCTGCCGTTGTAGTCGCTCCAGCAATTTCCGCGCAATCTGCCGATCCTCCTCACGTTCTTCTCGCTCTTTCTGAAGCTCTTGGGCAAGTTCCACATGCTGCCGCTGAACTTTGGAAAGTTCTGTAAGCAAATCTTCGATCTGGTTATGGAGATTGCGATTACTCGAATCGGGAGTAGGCACTATTGCAGAATGGATGCTAGTGGCAGCGGATACAGTCGATTTCGGCGGTGCCTCTTCCGAGATATCTGTGGCAAGTGTACTGGTGTCTGTGTTGGTTGTCTCAAGCGAGTTGAGTGTCGACGTCAGACTCTGTCCTGAGGACGACTTTCGCACCGACTTGTTATTTCCTGGGATTGTAAGACTCAGATTCTGGGATCTAGACGGCGCGTGTGATGAGCCTGCCCAGAATCTGCCCAAGAACGAGGACACGGCACCTTTCAATGAGGGCGCCGCTGTCAAATTCTGGGAATGCCTGAAATTTGCCTCCAGTGAGTCAAGGGACTCTCGGCTCACCAACCCAGTCAGTGACACAAAGTCCGATACCAGATCGTCCGCATGTTGTGCATAAGTGTCCCAGAGACTTCTCGACAGCAAAAACTGCATCGCATCCTCAAACTCAGTGGAGGCAAGTAGTTTTTTCTGGTTCCGTTGCATCAGTGATAATGCAACCCTCATCAGTGTTTCGGTTGCCCCTTCGGACAAAATCACATCGTAAATTCTGAGAAGCATAGGAAGTGGGCAGGTGACGGCGAAAAAAGACAAGAACCATTGTGACACATATAGTGGTTCGACCTTTAACTCCTCAAGATGAGCCGCCAGTTGTGGTAAGTGTCGAATCAAAAGTTGCTGGAACTGGTATATTCGAAGATGAAGTCCGGACAAATCGGGTAGATAACATGAACGAAGGTCATAATTTTCCATAAGCCTACATTTGTGTCAGCATTCTCAATGAAAAGGAGCGGTGTTCAGACCTAACAAGGATGCAAAAAGCTTCCGGTTCGCTCATGTGCATCAGGAGGGGTCCAACAACGAATCCAAGGCCCTGGCAATACCCGATTTTGCTGTCGTAAAGTGAGAAAGCTTTCAAGACTTTGCCGAGCATTCTCTGGCCATCGCCGTCTTTCTCCCTAAACATGTCCACGTTCGGGAAGCTCCTGCCAACATCCTTTCCAATCAACCCGTCATAAGGCGAAGGCTCATTGGAGAGTCTCTGATATTCTGAATGTAGAAATCCATCGTGAGCTTGAGCAATACTAGGCCAGACAACACCACGTAGTGGTGGCGGGACACCCCCTCGGATCTTGTTGGATGTCAGAGTAGGTAGGCGTTGGGCTGTTTGAGTATAATCTTGAACCAATGCTGCCCAGAATTCCAATTCTGTCATGGGAGGAGCAGGAAGTAGCGAATATCTCAAGGATTGGCGCTGGGGTCCGTCGACCATTCGTTTTAGCTGCTGTACCGAAGGAGGGCGGGTATTTTTGCGCGGGCGCGAAGGCGTTGTGATGCCGGCTTTAGGATTGGTGGCTAATGCTGCATTCTCCTTCTCCAAACGCGCCAGCAACAATGTTGTCGACTATCTCTTGTTAGCCGCAGTTATAGCCAGAGATATCGAGGGCTCACCTCATCCGTGGCTTCGTCCTTCTGTTCCTGTTCCTCCGATTTTTCAAGACCCTCCCAGTTGACGGAATTTAGCGACATTGAACTTTCGGAAGTATGGGAAGAGGATCGACTGGTACGAGATGAGGGCGGACCGCTGCGAGGCTGCGAGGCATCTTGAGAGATGTCTGGTTCGGCGATGATGTCGAGGTCGGGATCAAAAGGTATATCTGACAGTCGCACTGAGACCATTGAGCTGCGAGGTAGAGGTACATTCTCGGGTTCTATATCACTTCCACTCTCGAGCATCGCCTCGGAAGGGACTGGAGGGACGGCTTCAACTTCGGCCATATCGGTTGTTCCTGGGAGCTCTAGGGCAGTCTGTCACCCTTATAGCAATGGCGATATACGAGGCGGGGGTGGTAAGAGAGCCCAGGTTCCACGGGCAAAAGAGTGAGCCCTTGGAGTGGTTGATATTTGGGAGGCTGTGACAGCCCGCAGATATCACAACGAGAGACTGCTCGCCAGGTCTGCCAGCGACCGTACGAGGGGAGTGCGATGCAAAGAAGCAAGGAATGGCTATCGTCAAGGACGATGAAGGGGAGGAGGAAAGCGAGCACAGTCCATAGGTACTTTAGGTCGGACATGTTTGAAGCAGTGGTGGGCCAGGGGGCTTCGAAACTATGGATTCGGCACTAGTCCGCCGTGCCCGCCAAATTGTCCACACCCAATGCTTGATTGCCCACCGTTCATGCAATTTCGGCTCTCTGCAGGTTCCCAGAGTACCGAGTACTAAATCATGAGAAAGGAAGGACGCCATATGATGTATATTGTGCCTGCATAGAACTCTCTATAGTTGGTGTATGCTCAAATATTGTGGACCTGCAGGAAGGGTGAGTTTTTGAAGAGCGCGCCTTGGAGAAGAAACGCGTCAATGGCGTTGCGGGGAGGAGGAGAGGAGGTGGTGATGGGTGGCCGTATAGGCGAAGCATCCTGACACTTCTAAAGCCGCAGGTGAAGTAACGAGGAGCGAATGTCACGCGATGAGTTGCTGCCCCAGACGATATAAGGACTACCTAATCAATACTGCAGTTAGTTGAAACCCGATCTGACAAAGATCAATACTGTAGTCCATGCTACCTCGTATTCGGAGTATTGGACTGGGGCAACGATGCAAAGTCCGCGGTACAGAACTATTGGATACTTAGTTGCAGACCCGCGGTTCAGACTTTCGAATATGGAGCATCAGTTTAAGGGGCTAACAATGGCTCGTTGCCACAGCACAGGCAATGTCACAAACTTTCATCCATTGCGCTGCCGCCGATTTGCAGAATCGCATAGTACTTTTTCTTCTTTGCCAGCATGATGTGATATCTATTCGTCCCATGGAAAAAAAGTCAGCTTGCTGTCTGAGGTAATACAGTACTTTGGTATTAGAGACAGTTACTCCGTACATCTTCATATGTCCTATATAGGTTTAGTTTGTGACGCGAGCTCTTGGCAATGGTGGAGCTTGTCAAATCCCCCTTCAAGGTTGGTTGTGTCGTTGTTTACAAGGTCAACAACTGCCTCAGTGCATCAGGAAACGCACTGCTCACTCTTCTAGAACCGTCAAGGTAAGGGAGATAGTAACGTCTCTCTGTGCTGCATGTATTGACAGCATCCTTTTCCTTGACCCAACTATTGGGCGTTCCTGATTCAACTTTCTCTCCGATTACGCCGGCGTGATGGACTCCTCGATTTTCGACATTGATGACGCTGGCTCAGACTTTGAACCCGCTACTGTAGGTTGCAGCGCGTTTTCCAAGAGTGAATCGCAGTTCTAACAATGCTACTCAGAAACCCAAGACCAAACCCGTCAAGAAAGCCTCTGAGACCAAGCCCGCGACAAAGAAGGCAGTGGCTCCAAAAGCGAAGCCTGGCCCGAAGCCAAAGACCACTGTTCCTAAGAAGCGCGCAAAGAAAGACTCGGAAGACGAGGCGTCAGATGATGAGGCTGGTAACCCCTTCAACGATGAGTCCCTGCTTGAAGACACTCCTCCACAGGCAAAGAAGGCAAAGCCAAACCCGGTCAAAGGGAGCCACAAGAAACCTCTCGGTGATGTCGTCAATGAAGCCTTAGGCCTCGATGGAGCGAGTGACTCTCCACAGCCTCAAAAGAAGAAGAAGCGCGTCTCAGAGCAATACCAGAAACTTACTCAGTTGGAACACATCATCAAGCGTCCCGACACCTACATTGGCTCAGTCGAGCGCACAGAAAGGCAAATGTGGGTTTACAACACAGAACAAGACTGCATGGAGTTTCGCGAGATATCTTTCGTTCCCGGTATCTTCAAGATTTTCGATGAGATCTTGGTCAATGCTGCAGACAACAAGCAAAATGACAAGAAGATGGATGAGATCCGTGTGACAGTCGACCGTGAAAAGGGTGAGGTCAGCGTCTGGAACAATGGCCGTGGTATACCTATCGAGATTCATTCGAAAGAAAAAATCTACATTCCAGAGATGATTTTCGGCCATCTTTTGACCGGCTCAAATTACGACGACAACGAACAAAAGATCACTGGTGGCAGAAATGGCTATGGTGCGAAACTCGCCAATATATTCAGCACGGAATTCACAATAGAGACTTTCGACTCCAAACAGAAGAAGAAATACAAGCAGACTTGGACCAAGAATATGTCCGAGATGGGAAAGGCCAAGATTACTGATGCCAAAGGGGAAGACTATACCAAAGTCACATTTTACCCCGACTTTGCAAAATTCGGCATGACGGCCATGGATGACGATCTCGAAGCGCTTTTCAAGCGCCGGGTTTATGATCTTGCTGGCACCTGCAAGGGGGTCAAAGTTAAGCTCAACGGCTCCATGATTCCTATCAGAAACTTCAAGAAGTATATTGAAATGTACACCAAAGCCATCAAGAAGGAACGCGGCGAGGAGGCTGCAAATGACAACTCTGAAATCATCACAGAATCGCCCGATCCCCGTTGGGAAATTGGCTTTGCCGTGTCTGATGGCTCGTTCCAACAGGTGTCATTTGTCAACTCCATCGCCACCACCTCAGGGGGTACACATGTCAATTATGTTGCTGATCAGATCGTCAACCGTCTCATGGAGGTTGTCAAGAAAAGGAACAAAGGCGGTGCTCAAATGAAGCCGAATCAGATTCGCAACCATATCTTCGTTTTTGTCAACGCCCTTATTGTTAATCCAGCTTTCACTTCGCAGACCAAAGAGCAACTGACCACAAAAGCCAGTCAGTTTGGAAGCAAATGTCAGATTTCCGACGAATTTATGAAGAAGATTGCAAAAACTGAAGTCGTCAGCAACATCCTTCACTTTGCACAGCAAAAAGCCGACCAGATCCTCAAGAAATCCGATGGGAGCAGACGAAGCCGAATGAACAACCCGAAATTGACCGACGCAAATAAGGCAGGCACGAGAGAAGGACACAAATGTACTTTGATTTTGACCGAAGGTGATTCGGCAAAAAGTCTTGCAATGGCAGGACGTTCTGTGGTCGGTCCTGACCTATTTGGTGTGTTCCCGCTACGAGGCAAGCTTCTCAACGTCCGAGATGCTTCTATTGACCAGATCTCCAAAAATGCTGAGATTCAGAACATCAAAAACTTCCTGGGGCTGCAGCACAAGAAGGTATACAGCGACACCAATGGTCTCCGTTATGGACATC
>WJFF01000007.1:137629-151934 GCA_011800825.1 Fonsecaea pugnacius | reverse complement strand
ACCTCAGTTAAACCTCAAAACTTGGCAATGCTTGGCAGCTGTATCAAGACAACACAAACAAAGACTCCTTTCACCAGCATTGCTGTATCGTACTTTTCTCCGCAGCTTCAATGAGATGTTTTTCTTCATATCTCGGAATGCGTCATTTGCAAAGCGCACAAATATCTCTGGATTTTGACAAACTCGAGTTTCTCGCTGCTGGAAAATCAGGAATTGTTTACGGCATTGACGAGGAAAGAATTCTGAAAGAATACCATGGCGAGGAGAACGATGCTGATGTTGAGCGTCGAGCATTTACCCGCCTCGGCTCACATCCGAATATTGTGAGATATCTAGGCGCCACAGAGCCGGGTTCCCTAGTCCTCGAACGCGGACAGCCCCTGCGGACATTGTATCAACAAACGAATGCAGATCAAATCCCGTTGTGCAGAAGACTTCGCTGGTCAATGGACGCTGCAGAAGGAACGCGATATATGCATCAGAACGGGATCATTCATGCTGACCTTGGTTGTCACAACATGATCTTAGTTCGAGAGTGTGTAAAAATCATCGATTTCGAAGGTTGCAGTATTGACGGCGAAGAAGCTACATCCTGTTACGAGTGGTTCAGTTACCAACGATCGATACCAGCAATCAGTCAGAAGACAGACATTTTCGCGTACGGATGCTTGTTATACGAAATCATGACAGGCAGAACCCCGTACTATGAACTTGCAACTCTGGACAACCGAAGACGCCTGGTCGAACAACGATATGCGAATGGTCAATTCCCGGAAGTCGATCATCTGCCGTTGGGCCCGATAATGCAGGATTGCTGGCGTGGGAATTTCTCTTCTATGGCTGAGGTACTTCAGGCACTCGAAGGGGCCAGCTCAGTAATTACCAGCCAAGCCGATGACAAATGGAAATCCCTTGGGCCACTGGGCTCGGTAGTGAAGCTTCTCGGTGTCTACTGGAGAAGATTCTGGTCATATTGGCGATCAAGGATCTTGAATAGCTTGTCGAGCTATTGGAAATAAAAGCGTCACTGGTAATCTTGAAGGTATTTTGCGAAGGGAAACAAATCGAGCAGGGAGCTCGAAATGGCGCCCCCTGTTCTTCAAGCCCAGAACCTGAGGACATCAATATCAGACTAGTCGCCGCCACAAACAAGCAGTGCAAACTGAGGCGACTCTCTCGACAATGACCAGTGATCTCTCCAACCAGAACCAATCGCCCAGTACTATCCTTTACCAATGATAGGCACGCCGGAGACAATCAAAAGTCGACAGGGACAAATAGGGCCCCACGCCGCAGACACTCCTGCCGGAGGAACTCTTGCTCAAAGAGGCGTACCCAGCAAGGACTTTAAGAGTTCGAGAGTCCGGTTGCTCAATGGCCATTCTATCCATTTGCCAGGAGAAGCAGATGGGTATATCGAAACAGACCGATTCCCAGCTGCGCCTTGGCGTCACGAATGCAAAGATAGCGAACGAGGTACCATCTATGACAGGAGTACGCATAGCAGGGGAGTATGATAGCATAGGAGTGCGGAGAAGAGGCGGAATAGGAAAGCAAGGAAAAGAGACTGAGAGGCGCCAGAGTGGAACCCGAATCGACCAAGGAAACCATCCAGATTCCTCGTTTGGGTTCCTTTCGGCTCGAAGAGGACCAGCGGCTGTACGAAAGCTGTGTCCCCCATCATGTCTGCGATCTGGTGACTGCGTCCCTAGAGCGATGGGCTCTGTATCTGCCGTGCATCTCTTGACGCAAGAATTTCTTTGTCTGTTCTATCGGCATCGCAAGGCTGACCAACCAGTGGGTCGACTGTGCCACCCGTCAATGCAAGGTACCGGCGGCGGAGAAGGGGCAGGGTCCACGCCTGGATGGCTAGACCAGCGACTTTCTTGATGGGTGTCAGTTCCGCGGATGGGAGTTTCTGATTTGGCTGACAATTCGCAGTTGTGTTTGTGATCCAGGCTTACTCCCAATCGAACAACGTGGCTCGAGGCATCCGCAGAATAGCCTGCAGGTATTGCGAACCCGGCCTCGCCCCTCTGAAAGAGTCACCTCCCTCAACTGAGGTCTGGCTTTATCTCAATGGTAGCAATTGTCGATCTACACTTTCAGCCATGTCCCATAATATGCTGACAATTTGGCTCGCAGTTGACCTAGCCGTGCGGGCAGGCGCAACATGGATAAGCTTCAGATTCTCGTCTTTTCAGGGGACTTGAGCCTTGCCTCTGCGCCATTCCGATCCCTCAAGGACGAACTCCTACACCGCTCATCTGGCGTACCAGCCAAATTCAGTACCGTGGGTACTTTGATTCGTCAAGAAGGATGATCATGGGGAGACCGCCTCGTCTACCACATGGCCTAGACTGGCTGCCTGCCTCAGTCATTGCATGCGTCCAAGGACATGCTCACGCGCTCCTTTTCTTTGTATCTCAAAGTGGAACTGAAACGGGATACAACCATCTCATGGCGATTTGTGCGGGTTATAAGATTTCCAAGCTTTGTTGTGGCGTCTTTTCCAGGCTGTTGTTTGTTATTTGCTGTGCTATCAAGCAGATCTTCGTGCCAGCAGATATATCAAACCATCCTTGCGAGCGTCAACCTTTCCACTACCTCGTATCTTTTTTCCATTCACAGCGGATACTCATCTCGGTATGGCTGCAATACATTCTCTTCTCAACCCAGTCAATGACGGTGAAAACTACGACAGCACCAACGACAGCCGGGACGAGGTGTCTACCCATGACAGCCAAGCCTCAGTAGCATCTGACACGGTTGGAAATGGACCGGACATACGCATTCGAAAGAAGCAGAAGATGTGCAAAGATGCTGCAGTCTTCAAGCCGGGGGTCATCAAGGGGGAATGTCGATACCCACCTGACGAGTATCAAGACGAGCTGCTTGAGGCCAAACATCAGATGTACGAAGTCTACCCGATGGGTGACATAGCAACATACCCACGACACATCCCCTACAACAGTGAGAAGAAGTTGTTTTGGGACAAGACAGGACGGGAGAGCTTTGAAGGTATTCCCCCAGCGGCAATTTGATACATGTTGTCCATCTAATCTCGTCTAGTCTTCCAATATCAATTCAAGATACCGGGAGAGTCAAACACCTACACAATGCTGTGGGACTACAACATTGGCCTAGTCCGTACCACGCCGTTATTCAAGTGCGGCAACTATTCAAAGGTATGCCACGGACCAAGTGATGCACGTCCGAGCTGACCGTATTCCTGCAGACAACACCTGCGAAGATGCTGAGCAGAAATCCCGGATTAAAAGAACTCTGCCACAGCATCACCGGAGGAGCTCTTGTTGCCCAAGGTAGACGCAACCCGTAGCATTTGTGGTTCAGATTGAGGTTGACACGATGTCCAGGTTACTGGATTCCCTTTGATGCGGCCAAAGCAATGGCTGCTACATTTTGCTGGAACATTCGCTACGCACTGACGCCGGTGTTTGGAAAGGACTTCCCCAAGATCTGTCTGTCTCCTGACGCAGAGAACTTCGGCTCCATGCAGATTGATCCAGAGATCACCAAACGCTGTGCTCTGCAAGTTCGACAATACCGTGAACTTGAGAGCTTGATCACAACGGGACCGTCGTCGGGCATATCCAGTCCTCAGGCACCACAGACGCCTCAAGTTCGTCCTCAACTCAGAATGATCTTGCCCAAGCCATATAAAGAGACTGATACCACGAGTGAATACTCGACGGACACAAGCCGTGAGGACAAATATGAATTGTCTTCTCCCTCGCCCCAGATTGCCTTTACCAATCCTTGGTCTGCGGTCAACTCTCCTCGCTCTCCTTCGCCCAGAATCTCTTTCAACAATCCATGGTCGCCATCCAGCACTACTCGGTCATCTTCGCCACACGGAACATCTCGCAAAGGTCGGCTGGCAGCCAATATCCCGAGATCGCATACCCCTCTTGACCTGTTGCCACCCCCCCGGAGGCCATTGTTCTCCAACAATATACCAAGTGGTGTCGGGGCAGAAGATTCGGCTCTAGACATGTCCCCCAGATCGGCTGTGCAAGCCATGGAGGTTGATGAAGACTATGACGGAGGGTCAGATGACTCTGATGATGCAAACGAGAAGAATAGTGTTGCGGCAAGGAAGAAGTCCTCAAGGGGATTTACGGACACCAAGGCAGCCTATGTGTTGATGAAATTGAAGACTCAGGGAGAGGTATTTCAGAAGGAAGAGAAGTGCTTGAAGCGTCGAGCTTCCGCGTAAGGGGGCGCAGTTTATCAGGTCAAGAGCCCGTGACCTATTGCTGAGATGATTGATGGCTTGGAGGGAAATTCATTTGCTACTTAGATTTGCATCAACATGCCCGTTGCATTTGTCGCTGTTTTCTTCGTCTTGCTGGTGTCATTTTGGTGGGTGCCTTCCTTCCATTGCTGCTGGCTGTCCCAGATTTGATTCAATCACATTCACCTCACTTTTATCTTTTTTGCTTCCCACGACCTCCTTACACTCACTACCTCCACGAGTTGATTGTCTTTATCTCTACCACAACTTTTCGGCATTTTCCTGCAACGGGGAGCTCGGTCTCTTTACAACTTGGTGCTTGTGCTTCTATCACTCACTCATCGAGCTGTAGTATCTCCTTCAGAACCCACCTCTCATTTTCACGATGCCTGCTGTAAATTCACGAAACAAACTCTACACTTGCCGATACTGGGCTCTCGGGCCCCGGTGCCCAAATGTCGATGCATTTGGTGCGCTTGTCTGCGAGTTCGCCCACTGGGACACTGGTCGGCTGGCCAGCTCAGTTCAGCAAAGAGGGACCTGCCTGCCGTGGAAGCATTATGGATTCTGCGGGCGAGGGGTTGGCTGTTGGTATGAGCATCAAGAGACAGGAGTTACGGGTCTCTATCAAGGCAGTATGGCCACCACGAGAGGAAAATAAAACAGAGCTAACAGCCCGCAGCTGTCGAACTGGCCGGCTTCGAGCTCCAAGTTGCAGATGCTGCCACCAAGGCTGGGTTCAACACCTTCAACCATGAAGCCCTGTACAATCTCATCTGGACTGTCAAGCGACTGGCGCTACAGGCGGGAACTTTCCATTCCAGCCGGAGTCGTCCTCCTACCGATCCCATATACCCTGACAGGTATCGTCCCACGGACGTAGATGACAATACAAAGGGAAAAAGAAGTGCAGTTACCATACAACCCCCGGCCAACCATACCGTAGAGCTGAAATTCCACCCTATCCAGCCTCTAATGAGAAAGAGACCTTTGCACGACATCCAGGAAGAGAACCTGATCGACTTGACCTTTTCAGACGATGAGCTCGAGGGCACAAACTCACACGATGCCATATTCAAGCGTCAGAAAGTAGCCAACAGGAGCAACAACCCAAGTGTGGGTAAGCTCTGCCTTGGCTTTCCCAACGCCGCTCATCGAAAAATTATGCCCTTCACTTCTGTCGGGACGTCCTCCAAGCGACCCTCTACATCTGCCCGCAAACGTGCAAACAAGCACGCCCGGGAGGCTGCAGCTGATGCTTTCCCAATCTTGCCGAAGGCGCTTCTGCCAGCTGAAGATGAAATTAGCAAGCAACTCCTCTTAGTCAAGGCCAAGCTCGATGATGCCAGACGAAGCATGAATGCATGCCAAGGAACAATGAAGGCATTATTTGACGTGCACTATGAGAAATTTGATGAAGATAGGATGATGGAGGCTCTTCAGAAGCTGAGCGGCTATATGAATAAGGTCTATGATGGGAGCAGAGATGGTGCAGAGCAGGCTGAGAAGGCCATTGGATTGCTAGGTGGCATGAAGGACAACATTTTGTGAATGAGAGAACTTGTGGGATATCTGAAAGCAACAATGGGTGAAAGGCATAGGATTTCTACCAGCAAAAATGGTAACTGCAAGAGCAGAAAGGGCTCAGGGCGAATTCACTGCGAGTAGAACACGTTGCGCGCGGATATGTGTGTGTGTAGGTGTGAGACGTCAGCGATTTGTTTTGTAGTAGACGGTTGTAGCTGTGGACAAAGAATTGACATGGTGATTGATAGCGGTAGCAGAGAGATTCTTCATACGAGGCTGGCATTATGAGGCATTTGCGGGGCTGCGCAGCTCGTGGCTGTTCCAGGTGCCTGAAGATCTTGACACCACCATCTACTTTCGCAATCCCCAGTCCCAGGATGCCAACCTCCAGCCTTCAGCCATATCGATCTTATTGAACTGAAAACCTTGGTCACACTTTTCAACTGCTCCCGTACGACGGCTACAGTGCAGCAGCCAATGAATCAAGGGTGATTGAAGAGTGGCGAATCACTCCCATCGGGGTGCGAGGGCAAGGTACCGTCACACTTGCAATCACCGCTGGGCGCATTGCGAATTACGATCCGGGCTACCGCACTATACCGTCCTTTACGCGAGAGCATCATGCGGAGCGACTCAATCAAAAGAGGCTCTACGAAGTTGTCCATCGAACACTTGGAGAGCCTCGTGTCAAGATGGCCCCTGTTGACACCACCTGACTAGAGCAGGGGGGCAAGTGCTGTAAGTGTTCTCGCGTGTACAGAGCACAGAAAGGTGAAGAAATTCACGTGGTACCGTGACGGTAATAAGGGAACATATGCATTCTGCCGCACCGTGGTAAACATGGAGATCAGATCAAGTTTGTCGACAACCAGGACTTCACGTCTGCGATGTTCACCCATCGTACAAAATCTTCACGTTCACCGGATCACTTTTGTCACCTGGACGATATTGCCCTTTTCACACGCTGTAACGAGGACGAGCCATATCGACGGGATTCTCATTCTTTGCCTGAATTAATGCCCACGGATATGTCCAACCGCAAGCACATTGTCCCGTCGCAAGCACACTCTTTCCAGTAGCGACACGGTCACCATCAGAGTCAGCGCAGCTTCGTTGATTCCATCCTCTGAAGGTTGACGATAGCGATCACCCATCGACGCTCCGACAATGGCCTCTCAACAGAACGACAACAGTGGACAAGCTAGTTTGGCGATCCCCCCCTCTCTCATCGTCGGCATAGTCATTCTCGCCTCGTTCGCGTGCACCATCATTTTCGCCAGTATTTTTCGCTACTGCCGTCGGAATGAGTCCGCTTTGATCGATCCTGAAGGCCTGAATGAAACAGGTGGGGCCGAGTTCTACAATCCCAACAAACAACGATCAGCAGCGCAGGTCGCGAGGTTGAGAGAGGTCCGGTGGATCAATAATATGTATGCGTGGGAAAGAGGCCGGCAGGCACGGATGGTTGCTGGAGAGATCAGACCAACCACCATGCTGATGGGACGGAAAGGAGAGAACAAGAACTGGGATGAGTATACCATCGCGGGAGACAATTCGTGGCAAAACGTGAGTTTCGTCGGAAATTATCTTGCCTGGTCATCTGAGAATGTACCAGACACATTCATACTGACATTAAGATGATATTAGGACATGGGCAATGGCAACGCTAAGGGTGGATGCTCTCATGCTTCATATTTCTACAACATCGAGGATCCCTACGCACGGTCTAGTTCGCAGCAACGTCTAAGTCACCTCGCCCCTCCTACAGATCAATCCCGAAACTCTTACCAGTCCACTTGCAGCGGCAATGGATTTCTTCCCCGTCACCCGTCTGCACTCCTTCCACCGCCTGTTAATGGTCGACGTGATGCGCTGTTCCCCGGAACAGTGGCCCAGAAAAGCCCCCTGAGGAACGAGTATCAAGTTGAAGGCCACGAGCAAGATCCAAGAGCGGTATTTAGCGCTGGACCGCCTTTCATGAACAGCATGGCAGAAGATGCTGCGTTGAATCACTTTGACTGTCAGAGTCCCTTGTTCAATCCCAAAATCACAATCAGCGATGAAAGCCAGGCCACTACATATATTCGGTCTCCGCTTGCACTAGCATACGATTCCAATTTCGAGACTGTCTCACTCGATGGTAACGCCGAAATTGCTACAGATAACGGGAACGCGGACACGAACCAACGCAATACTGTGAGCCCAAGCACAGATTTCAGAGATCACAGACCCTCAGTGATTGTAACGAACGAGGAACCGTATCCACAACTCCAACTCCAATTTCTGCCACAGTCTCTCTCCCAGCAATCAATGAGTGTGTACGATGACGGAGAGGCTGGTAAATACAATGGATCGAGTGAGGGTTTGGTTATGCATTCTTCGGGGAGGGAAAGTCAACAGAACAACGAACAATTCGAGGAGATTGAGAGGATCGCAAACGGTGGTAACGAGATCTCGAGAGAAAATGTCAAAGGCATGATTCAGGAGTGGGAGAGGGCGAACGGAAGCCTTGGAAGGAGTCATTGACTGACGCATGGTGTATGGGTCGGTCGGGGTGTTCTGCTGATAGGTGGGAAATGTCCACCAAGAAGTCGATCAAACAACTCGGAGAGACATGGGCTCGACACACACCCAGTTGGGATCAGGATGGATGTGCGACTGGTTGAGCTACACACGAAAGGTGCCTTGGGATGACAACGACAAGCATTCCTGGCTGAAAAAAGTATTTGCTGTGCTCAGTGGAACAATATGCAGAATAAGGCTGTGGCCCCTGAAATACAAGAACTCACTCCAACGTCTTCGACTTCTTCACACTCCACCAACAAGGTTTGCTTGACTGATCTCATTTGTTTAAGGAATAATGTCTTTTGCAGCCTCCATTCGGTGTCGTTATTCATTCCTCTACTCACTGGTCGAACCAGACTGCGTCCAAAACCCTCGTTTCGAGACCCTTTGGATTTGCCTTTGAGGCGTTTCTGGTTGAGGACCTTCCGACTCCACCACGTAGTCTCTGTCGAGAGGACTTGAACATCCACCCCTACTGTGATCATGGGGGCCTGTAGGCTATAATAAGGATCTGTTTCTCTCGCGATTACCTTGGTGTTCTTCATTTGTATAGGTGTTGGTATCTTACGGTACTTCCCACATAAATCCGACCGACAAGCTGTTCAGACTTCCTTACAACTTCTTTGATAGACACAGCAACTACTCCAAGTACTCCCGTCCACCGCATTTCAAGATGCGCTTCTCTTTTCACGTCGTCGTCCTTGGCCTTGTCACCTTGCTGTCGTTGGTCAGGGGGGCTCCCTGGAGTGCAGTGTCCGTGGTCCAGGCCATTGGTCGATTCACGACTATCACGGCGTCAATCTTCGTCGAGCCGGCAAGCGTGTCGAGCTCAACGGTGGGGTCTGTGGCGGGGGATGGTACCCGTCATGCCGACTTAACGGTAACGCTGGTCACAAGGGGGGAGAGCGCCACACACGCGCCTGGCCCTGTGTTGGAGGAGGACTCCACCGCTCATCCGCTTGGTCGTCCAGATCTGGCCGTTCCCATGTTGGTAACGGCGACGTTCACGGCGCCTGCAGAGGAGGTGGCTCCCACTCCCCACGGTTGGTGCAGTTGGTGCGGTCTTGGTCCCGTGATTGCTTCGGTGCCAACCACTTTGGCAACAACCTCAGTGTCGGCGCAGGAAACCTACATGGACACGCTTGGCGAGGAGTTTGTCAACGACGTCTTCCAGAGCCACAGCGCCAACCACAGTAAGTCAAGTTGAACTGTCCACTTGATCAGGAAGGCTCACCAGTGGCAGCGTTCGCCATCAGAGACGTCGCCGCACAGATGTCATATTCAAAAGGCCCGCCAGACGAGGGCGTCCGACGGTGTCCACACGGTCAGCACGCGGTGCTGAAGCCAGGCCAGGGCGAATTCAAGTCCAACGGTTGCGGGATCGGCCTCTTTGCAGATCCTCCACCTGGAAGTGGGAAGTTTGGCAAGTGCTGCATCGAGCATGGCAAGTGTGTTGGTAAGTATTCTCTCAGAACCTCCAAGACTGTCATATCCCTCAGACTGCTGACTGGTGTCTTTCCTCTCCCTTTAGCCGAGTGTCCCACCGATGAGTTCCGTACATGCAATGATGCACTCCTAAAGTGCATGAACGACGTGTGCGACCACCAAGGTGGCGCCTTTTGGTGGCTGTTGAAGGCGTGGTGTATGGTTCAGCGGGATGTCTACGATGGGTCGGTCCGGGGGCCAGGATCGAGGGACCATTTCATGGAGGTGTCACGGGACAGGTGCAGGTGTGTTGATGACGGTACTTAGGTACCTGGGTAGTTGGGTATTAACAGAGTGAGTAGAAGTATCTAAGATTAAACGCGGTGTGACCTTGTATTGTACCAAGTATCTCGTGCGTAAGATCAATATTCGCCGGCATTAGTCCACCTACTCTATTTCCCCGCCATGGATCATCTTCCCCACGGTTTCTACTGTGTTTATTTCACCGTGCCCACCTACGCACGATACACATACCTTGGACCCCGACCAGACTCTACTTCTGTTCTTCTTGACTCTTGGAATCACTCCAGTCGCCAGCCTGCTGAGAATATAAATGGCCTAAACATCCGCGCTGCCTTTTGTGGAATCTTCCTCATGTCAGGCCATGTCCTAACGGCACCCCGTGCAGCCTGCAGCTCCTGTCACACGCGGAAGATAAAATGCGATCGTCGTCCCGGAACCTGCGGCGCCTGCTCAAAGATCCAGATTTCCTGCCGATATCCGCCGACCGAGCAGCTTCTGAGACGTCGCATGCCGAGGGGGCCGTACAAGAAGAGGAAATCACGCCGGGAGGGAGAACTGGAAGATCTGGTCAAGACGATGGCAGAGAGATGCACAGAGTTGGAAGTGGAAGATGTCGCCGGTGCCGCCCTGGACTCTCGGCCGTGTCCTAAGACCTCACCAGGCTTGAGATTATATGTGGATGCACGGGAACGTCAACATGACGACCAGGGAACGTCGAGTCAGACTTCTATGGCCACGTCCACATGCTCTGGCTTCACCTACAGGAATCCTGCAACGTCTGGTCATCTGAGCGGAACAGGTAGCAACTTCTCAGCTTTAAACTTCGCGGCCAATGTTGATCCATCGGCGGGGGCTTCTATCCGCTCGCATCTGCTCTCCGCAGAGCCTTTGAACTCTTGGTCGCCGTGGCCGCAGGTCTTCGAGCTGTGGGCCGTCTACAGAAGCCACATTGATCCCGTCATTAAACTAATCCATTGTCCGTCCTTCTCAGAACAGATTCTCCTTACAGCATCCCACTCCCCGACAGTCGATTGTAGCCTGCGGGCACTTGTCTTCAGCATTTGCTATGCTGCGGTCGATGTTCTTTCCCCGAGCGAGGTCGAAACCCGATTTCGGCAGAAAAAGGAAATTCTCGCTTCTCTGTACATGCAAAGGATGCATCATGCTTTGGAAGAGGTGGCATCGCTCCAAAAGTCCTCTTTATTTGTCCTGCAAGCCCTTGTTCTTCACACAGTAAGTCTGCAGACTTGGTGGACTTATTCAGCTTAAGTTTGTGTTTAGATCTGCCTTTTGCGGCGGTCTGGGGACGATGTGCGAGCGGGCACGGCTCTGCTTGACAGGGCCGTCTCAGAAGCGCGCCTCTTACTCCCAGAGAGTGGTGAGAGCCGCCACGACGACCTATCTCTTCTTGAAATGCAGCTTTTGCGTCGCTGTTGGTGGACACTATACGTTCTCGAATTTCACAGGGCACTGAAACACGGCCATCCTCCAAGCACTATCTTCCGCTCTCAGCAGGTTGTGCTACCGTTAAACCTGAATGACATCGACCTAAACCCCACTATGCAACAGGTTCCTGTCCCCAGGACATCAGTCACTGAAATGTCCTATCTGCTTCTTGTCGTTGAACTGACTAGGCTTGACGCTGCATTGCGACACCTCAAGACCGGTGAGCCGGGGTCCAACCATCACAAAACCCTCGGATCCATCGTCAATGAACAGGTGCGAGAGGTGGAAGTTAATATCCTCTGGCACTGCGAGACTTCTCGCCCGTTTGACTGGCTATTGTTATTAACTGCTAAAGCAATGCTGGTATGCACGGATCTGCAAAACCTGGCCTTTACATACGTTCTAATGCCAGTATCCAGAATCCGATCGAGATTCAGCTGCTTGAATTGGGACAAGCAACTTATTCAATCGACAAGTCCCTAAACTGTGCCGCCCGGGCTGATCTCTCTGAGAGGATCTTCTCACTGGCCCTTGACGTGGTTGAGTGCTGGTATATTCTGAAGACTAACCTAAATCTGACGTCGTGGAGTTGGTACACTGACATCTTCGGCTGCGTATATGATGTGAGTTATATCAAATCAGAATTGACTCGTCGACCAGAGTCAGAGCAACGGGCACGCGCACAGACACTGCTCGAGCTTGAGTGCAACAGGAAAGGCTACGAATGAAGAGCCTAGCAGGATTCGGCTGCTTTACTTGAGGGCGAGAATCACGTCCTTGTGGTGATGTGCACCGGTGGCAACGCTCAGGATTGAACGAGACAAGCCATCACGACTGCGGACTCTGAAAGGTCGACCCCGGTCTAGCTGCGTGGTTGCCCAGTATTTGCAAGGGCCAGAGAGATGTATAACACCCTAATCACACCTCAGTTTTCGCGCCATTTCCAACGTGCCTGTCTTAGCATTGCTGCATCCGTACCGACTCTACACTAGAAACACGGTTCCGCTCAGCCCTCGCACCCAAGAAAGCTTGAGACCTTGACTCACGTCTCTGGGCTGGGCCTCAATAGAGCTAGGCTCAGACATACCACGGACCTTTGGAATTCGGCACCGAACTTCCATGGGTTGGCGCTAGACTCGATTCGACTCGATAACCCATAATTGTCCTGTCGGTGTGATATCGTAGTCTTGGAGGGAGGACATAGCACGCCAAAGGGCCGTCAGCGGTATTTGCCGCGAAAGGGAGCCGAGCTCATTCATTAGCACGACCAGCTAGCTGGTTGGAGCAGAGCAAAAGATCGATTTCATAGATACTCGTACTCGTAACAATACAAGCGACAGGCGGCAAGGCGACAAGATTGAGGATCACTTGGGGGAATTTCTCCACTTTTCAATGGTCCGTCGCCAAATGAGGATCGAGCGGGAAAGACGAACTAACCCGTTACGGACTCTTCTTACCACACGAAGGACGAAAGACCCGCTTTTCGCCATCATCTCTCGTCCCAATTTGCAGCGGCCTCGAGTCAGAGTCCAAGGTCGCGTGGAAAGGGGGTTTCTGTCCAAGAAATCAATGTGCAGAAAAATGTGACTAGATTGCTACCTGGCAGACTGGTGTGTATAAGATGACTTGACCGGTCATCTGCTTCTCTTATACAAATACTCGAGAGAGAAATCTGGAAATCACACCATGAAACATGACCATCCTGGGAAAAGACTCCAAGATCCTCATTGCAGGCGCCGGACCCTCGGGGCTGGCGCTGGCACAGATGCTTCGCAAGGAAGGAATCAACTTTGAGATTTTCGAGCGCGATGTGTCGAGGCCGCAGGGTTGGTCCGTGGGGCTTGATAAGTGGGTTATACCATCTTGTTCAGTCTGGGACTGAGGGAGGGCTGATCTGAAGTGTCCCCGTGAATTAGATGTCTGGACGAGCTGGAGCGACTCCTCCCGCGGGACATTCCCGGGTTCGCCACGCTGAGTCCAAACTACGCGCTGAAGAGACTCGACTCGTTCGCCGTGATGGACGGGACCACGCACCAGGTCGTCGGGGTGACGGGGTCCAAAAGCCTCGAGGAGCACGGCAGGAGGATGTTCTTCTGTCCGCGCGAGAAGATCCGGAACCTCCTGACCCCGCACACGAACCTCCAGACGGGCAAGCACGTCACCGGCTACAGCGACGACGCGGACGGCGTGACGTTGCGCTTCAAAGACGGCACCACCGCCCGGGGCGGCGCGCTGCTCGTCGCCGCAGACGGAGCCCGGTCCTCGGTGCGAAAGCAGCTGTTGGACCGCAGCCCGCTGATCCCGACCAACTTTGTCGTGATCCACGGCGTCGTCCGGCTCGGCGAGGACCAGTGGCGGCCCATCCTTGAACATTCGTCGTGTGGCATCCTGCTCGGGACCGAGACGTGCAAGTTCTACTTTCTGCTCATCGAGCACTGCGACGACGACGGTAGCGGCGATGCCCTGTTCAACTGGAACGTGTCGTACCGCAGCGACGACTTTGCAGTCGACGACAGCTGGGCCTCCTCGGCGAGGGCGGAACAGCTCCTCCACAAGGCGCTGTCGGTGATCAAGGACTTTCCACCCTTTCTGGTCAACGGGGTCCGACGCACGCCGCTCGAAGGAATCCAGCGCCCGCCGATCAAATTGGCCGAGACGGTTCTCCCTGATCAGCTCCTTCCTCGCGGCAACGTCACGTTGATGGGCGACGCTGCGCATTCAATGGTATATCTTTCCCCCCTCACCCACATCTTTTCAATTCCCTGAACCCCCCACACACAC
>WJFF01000007.1:124838-137277 GCA_011800825.1 Fonsecaea pugnacius | reverse complement strand
GTCGACTCGAGGAGGGTTCGGCATGAGAGACTTGAGAGACTCGACAGAGGTTAGGAGGGTGGATGGGAGGGAGAATAGGGATGTATTTCACCGAATAAACACTGTAGGTACTTTTCATGTTCGAACTCTTAATTCTTATGAGGTAGCCTAGATTTGAAAGACGACCTACTCTTCCACTTTCTTCTCAACATGGTTGCTAGTGCTAATTACCTAGTACACTCCCTCAACTTAGAACTCTCTTCCATTCACTTTTCATGCGTGATCCCGTGTCTCAAAGTCCCAATCTCGTCAAAGTATATCTCCACCGTGTCCCCCTCTCCGAGGAACCGGGGAGGTTTCATCGAAAACCCCACCCCGCCGGGCGTGCCGGTGAGGACGACGCTGCCGGCGTGGAGGGTCGTCCCGCGGCTGAGGAACTCGACCAGGGCGGGGATCTTGAAGTGGAGCTCCGAGGTGTTGCTCTGCTGGCGGAGCTCGCCGTTGACTTTGGTGCGGAGGGCGAGGGCGTGAGGGTCTTTGAGAACCTGGGTCCAGCGGGTCAGTTAGTTCCAGGTCACTTTTTCGGGCGCAGACAAGGGTGAGGGGTATTTCCACATACATCTGCAGACACAATGCAAGGTCCAACAGGGCAGAAGCCATCGAAGCTCTTCCCGTAGGTCATTTGAGGGGGAGGGAATGTGCCTACGAGAGTCGGATCCATGGCCCATTTCCTATAACATCGAGACACGCCAGATCAACTTGGGTCGGGTTGGTGGGACACAACTACCAGGGGAAACGAACCTCGCAGAGACATCATTCGCGCATGTGTAGCCGAGGACAAAATCCATCGCGTCCTCCTGGGCGACGTTCTTCGCGTCTTTGGCAATCACAAACGCCAGCTCGCCCTCATAGTCGGCCTGGTCGTCTTGGATGAAGGTCGCGAGCTCGACGTCGTCCCCGTACCCGGCCAGCGCGTTGGACGTCTTTGAAAACATGGCGGGATACCTGAGGGGTTCGACTCCGATTTCGCGAACTGTGTCACCCCAAATCAGTATGACAGTTTTATCTTATTGTGAGCAAACAGTGGCCCTGGGGCAGGATTGCCTTCTTCGTAGGGTGACTGACGTAGTTCCCTCCAATACATCGGATACTGGGAACCATCTTGTACGTCAAGGGACCCAGCAGCTTTTTCACGCGGAGCACGCGGTCCGTGACCTCGCAGGTCGGAAGTAATGGGTCGCCCGTGACGACCCTCGCGGTCAAGGACGCATGGTTTGCCGGATCGCCCATGTCGAAATCCGCGGTCGGCACGATTGCGTCGCCAAAGTAGATCTGGTCGTCGTCGTCCTCGGCGCTGATGAATCGTATCAGTCTTGTCCATGGGACCTTCGAGGGTGCAGCCATGGCTGAGTTCGAACTATCGCCACGGTGGGAGACATGGGTATAGGGCGGGAATGTCACATATTTGTGTTCGGAAGGCGTTCCACCTTTGTGGCAGAGCAATGAGCATCAGTGCAAATAGCATATAGCCTCCCTCCGGCAAAGGGCTTAGGGGACATGATTCCATAACCCAGAAGATCCCGACACGGCAGTTAGCATGATCCCTTGCTATGTTCCTGGAGGGGAATGGTTTTGCTCGGTTACAGGTCCAGCTCGACAGATATTGCCAATCAGCATACTGACGACATGGCCGACAAGGAAACAACAAGGAGGAGCATATATCTCATAAAGACATCTCCAGTTCACAGAAGTTTCCGATATCCTTCTGGTTTGGGTAGTGTAGACGTCGTCGCTAGTCTCGCTACGCCTTTGCGACCAACAAGTGGATTTCGGCCCCGAATTCTGCGTCCGGATACAGAGCCGAGGACAAAGTCAATCCCCTGCACATAGCCTAATGTAGACTTTTATAACGATAGCTTGGGTCTCTGACCTGACGATATCTAGTGCAAGAGAGTGAGTGTACGGATGGTATGGTCTCTACCGTGCTCAGTGTTGAGGTCGGAGAATGCTGAGTGCCCTCATAAGTCGGAACGTAAAGTATCCCCTGGCGGATCGGGACTAGAGTCGCCCAGGGTAAACAAGAAAAGGAAAGGAAGACCAAGATTGGGTGAAAATGTTGTTGCAGCGGTGTGCAAGACTTCTGGCAATCTGCCGGGTCTCAACATGATAACATGACAACGTCAAATGTCAAATGCAACAATTCTTATTCAATAGACCGAGTTCTGGTCTGCGGGGCATGCAACTGAGCATGGCACCAGCACGCGATACCAATACACCATGTCAAGGCCTTACACCGACCATTGTGGGAAATGAACGAGGCCCAATCTCGATACGCCGCTTGATCGATGCGTGATCCTCTCCCGATTCCACCCGCCTCTTCAGGTCCTCAGGGTCAAAGTCCGTCCCCACGGGGTTCTCCCTAAACTTGGCCGATGAGATGAAGCGATGCTGCTCCTCAAGGTCGTCAAAGTTATCCACTTGAGACTCCAGCTTGTTCCCGTCGGGATCCACGTAGTACATGCTCGTGGTCGGGCCGTGGTTCACACACCACATGGGTTCGATACCCAAGACCTTTCGCTGCTCCCACACCTTGACGAGGGCGCTCAGATCGCGGAACGTGAACGCGATGTGCTCGAGCCCGGGTGCAGAAGGTCCCCCGCCTGACATGCCGTCGAAAGTGATGATCCCCAGCCGGTGATGTTCTTCATCGTACTTCAGAAAGCAGGCGCGGTCGTTTTCGAACTCGACCTGGGCGCCAAGGAACTTTTTGTAGAAGTCGACCATTTCCGTGAAGCGCGTGGTTCGGAGGACAACGTGGGCAAGTTTCCACGGGCTCATCACGTCGTAATGTTTCTTTTCCGTAGCCATTGTGCTCAACTCGACTGTGAGAGAGGACCTTCTTTTTCGGAGTCCGATTTTGAAGAACGAGTGGTTATTCGTAGAACTTCGAGTCTGCAATAAAGGAGATGCTGAGTACACCGGAGCTGAGGAGTGCAGGATTTTTAGATCCCAACTTCAGCTGGTTCCTTCTTGCGGCTTTTACAAGCCCTTCCACCAGGACTCGAGAAACAAGGAGCGAGCGAGTCCTCCGATCCTTCTGGACGAATTTCATTGAGTTTGTACTATGAATTGTCAGGGTCTTCCAGTCACGATCACGCGACTCATTGATATTCGGTACCGAAATTTCGAGTCCGAAGAAAGTTAGTGTAAGCCATATCAAAGTATAGTGGCAGTTTAGACTAAGCGGAAATATGCAAGCGTGGAGGAGGCGGCGGGGAAAGTAATACATAGTGACTAACATTCGGCACCGAATGTTACTCCTGTCAGCGGTCGCTCGTGGCAAACCTTAGACTGACTCCCATGTAGTTGATCAATATCGGCACCAGCAAAGAAAACCGTCGACGTCGTTGTAGGCAAATGAGCGTACGGTACCGCAAATAGATCAATATCCCCCCTCCCCTTCTTTCCAGAAATGGACTAGATAGTCTTGAGTCTTGGCATCCATCCGGCCTCGGTTTCTCTCGCGGGCCTTTAGACTTGGGAGATCTTGGCACTGCGTCATCAGGGTCTCGCTCATTCGTTCCCCACACGACTTTTTGGCGAAAATGACGTGCCATCAGTGCGACGTTGAGATCAGAGGAGAAAACGCTTTCGTTCACTTTCAAGTCTGTATGTCCTGAAGGAAGTTTAGCCTTGCGTATTGAGTACCTAGGTAGACACCTAGGGACGGGTGCTAGGAATGGTACAGTAGAACAGTCGATTTGACTCGCAATGCCCTTTTCAGCCGAGCTTCGATCCGGGGACAGAAGAGACCAGCAAGGAGCAATATATGTAAACGGAGCAATCTTTGTAAAAAGACCAGTGGTGGTCAAATATCAGTAGCTTTATTCTTTTCATCCTCATCACTGTGCAAAAATACTAGGTATAGGTGGCAGTGGCCAAGCCAGTATCATCAAGCTCGTATCAACATCCATGGCTCCTGTCCTGTCCAGTCCTGTCCACTACAATATCATTATATCAACCAAATCACCATAAATACCCATATGCATGTGCAGCCCTTCCCCAACGCCATCGCTCAGTGGTATATGCCATAAAGTCTCAAAAGTTCAAAAGTAATCAGACCATAGCACTCATAATCCGGTTTTGCTCGCAGCCCAACGAACATCCCATATAATCAGAGAAAGGCACTCGGATGTGCAAGATAGGGCCGACGCGGCAGGGATATGTCATCGTAGCAACCCACCAGCGTCCGAGATACTCAAGTCGTCAGGCCGGCTGGGCCTCGCCGGTCGAATGGGCTCCTCATCCTCCTGCTGCGAAGGCAACCGATTCCGATGGGAGGTCTTTCTTTTCTCGGACCTCATGGGCGAACGAGCGGGACTGCTCATCCGTCTTGGTGATGCTGTCGACGTGTAGAGCTCGTCATCTTCGCGTATCCGCAGCGGCCGGGCCAAAAGACCGCCAATATCGGAAAGGAAGGCTTTCGAGCCCGACCGGACTCCATGCTGATGAGGCTGGGATAAGCGACGGGAGACATCTTGGACAGATGCCTGGCGAGAGCGAGATATTGGTGATTCACTAGGTGGGTGGTCGACAAGGCCGCCGACGTCGAAGAACCCCATTCTGCTAGGCGTGTCGGGTTCCGTGTAATCATTCCCACCTTGTCCCTCCGGTGGTTGCTCAAGTCGGAGTTTCAAATCGCGTAATTTGATATCGGCTGTCGAGGTGCTGCTGAGGGTATCGAGAGAAGGTTTTTTGCGAGTACGAGATGCCTCTGCAAAGTTCCATCTTGACGCGAATGGAGTATCTAGATCTTTGGCGCCGGTCGCGATCTTGATATCAGCTGACTTTGATGGGAGAGCTACGACGGCGACTTCGGCCAAACGGGGCGTCTGTTCCGTGTAAGTACCGTGCCGCAGAATTGCAGGTAATGCGACGCCGACACCCCTGGCGAGATCTTCATCAGAGCCCCAATGGTGGTGAGTGGTAGATACAGTCCGAGTTCTCGTAGGTTGTCGGCCAAGTGAACTTGTGTCATCAATAGATGCCGCTCTAAATTTAGCCTTCTTCACACCTCTGTCACGGATGAAGCTGCCGATAACGATGGCATTTGATACTCCTGCGGCGGCTAGAATTTCTAGCGACGCCAATAACGATCGGTACTGCTGTGATGAGCGTCGTGAGATGGTTGAAGGGACTCGGTAGGCAGTGATGGCGATGAGGATGGTTGACAGAAGGAAGAGGAGGACGAGCGAAATCTTTTTGCGGAGGCGCATCGAAGATTGCCAGACCAAGGGAATGGGAAACACGATCAGGACCACATCAGAGACAATATCACACACCCCCATGACAATCAGCTGAACAAGTCCTTCTCGACAATGGGAGCCTGGATCTGGGATGACCTGCCAATAGTGCGAGAAAGGTTGACATTCCGTCAGCGTTCCGATCACCACGGCAATGAAGGTAACGACCAGGAACCCATAAATGAATCGTAGCCCGACTTCGTACGACTTAGCCCACGACTTTCCGATGAGGCGCTTGAGGAACTCGAGCACGGTGAGTTTGGCCACCCAGATATATGCCGCGTAGAATATACGAGCCGCCAGGACCAATCTGCTTCCAATCTCGCGGTGATGTATTTGCAAAGATGTCAGTCCTTCCGTTTTTGTGTTATTAGTTCCCCAGATCAACACAACATGGACCAGTCCCATGCGAATCATAAGAGGAATTATGCTGTAGAACATGATCCAGTCTTCCCGAAACAGTCTTTCGGTGCGCACCCATCGGCCGAAAACGCGGATCAGGATGGCTGTAAGGGAAAACAATGTGCACCACCAAGACACGATCAGAGTTGGGTTCGTCTCGATTCGCGACTGGAAATCGGGAGGGTCCTCGTGGTATATGCGACGTTCGAGGAATTCGATTACGGCCATTTCGTATTTCTTGGGCCAAGAGAGCAATTGGTTCGGGTTTTAGGGCGGGAGTTTCGAGAGCTTCGTCATCGCTTCGAGAACAACTGTCAAGGCGGATGGTTTCTGGAACTCTGCACCAAAGCCATGGGACGCTGAGGTGCGCAAGAGTCACGCCAGGCGCATACGAACGTGAGCTCGAGCAGTAGGAGTGGTGGCAGACGTTGGAGGGAGGCGCAAAAGAATTAACAAGGCTTCAAGTGTCGAAGCTGGACAGGAGGACAGATGCTGGAGTGGTGGTGGCAGAGTGTGAAGAGGATGATGAGGTGGAAAAAGGGCGGCATTCAGAGGGATTGGCGCAAGAGCCATGACTGGGCGAGATACAAATGAGGGTCGAGAACGGAGTACGAGTCTGGAGGAGTTAACAGACTAGGCCCTTGGAGGATAGCGATGGTTATCTTGGTCGCCGGCAAAGAGTCTGAGAGGCCAGACATGATGGGGAGTGGAGAGTGGGAGACGCCGAAGCGCAGTGGCGTAACTGATAAGTACGGAGTGCCTGGCTCGCTGGGTAGGAGTAGTTCGTCCAGTGAGCTGCCACTAGCTTGGAGCCTTGGACCAAAGGGTGGCGGGTACATAAGTAATAGTAGGGATTTGTACCCAGTACAAGTAGCACTACGAGTGTTGTGAGAGTGGGATGGTCGACGGCGAGATGTGACTGGCGGAGGGCCGAGGTCGAGTGTGAGAGCAGAAGCAGGGGATTGGGGACCTGACACCTTGGAACCGTTCGGGGCACCCTTACGAACAAAGTTACTAACGGCTCTAGGCACTGTAGGCACCAGTTGGGATCTTAGGGGCCGTTATCAGTGGTTAATCAACCCCCAGTCACCCTCGCCCACATGTTGCCCACCGGTAGTTATAAGCAGCCAGTAAGCAGCATCAACCCGGCCGCTCACCCGCGCAAGTACTTGAGGCCAGATACTCGGATTTATGTGAGTTAGGAAGATGGAGGCCCCGTCCTTTGCTCTTCTTTTAGCCACCTCTCTTGTGAATCCTGCAGTACACGCATAAAACACAAATAGGAACCATGTGCAGCATGTGGTATCCATCTCGCCCTCCAGAAAAATCCCCGTACCATAGTACCATAGGTACCTAGGTAAGGTAGAGATAAGAGTGTGGGTGCAGGGACTCGACCAAAACCCACAGGGACCACCAGACCCTCCATTCCCCCATGGCTCACGAGTAAATAGGGTTCGAACGAAGTGCTGGAAACTGAACAATCTCCCGCACAGACGTGGGCGCTCAGACAGTGACCGTTGCTTTTTCGCTGGTGGTCGATCCCTGCGCAGTTGCGACTGCGCAACTCAAAAGTCCTCCCTCAAACTCAACTCACTTACTCCTCCAGCCAGGAAAGACAAAAGTACGAGGTACTCGCTATAACTTCGACTCCCTTCATTTTACGTACTGTGTGCTTTATCTCATCAGAACCCACACCTCCAAGTCTCCCTTACTCCTTTTGCTCTCCTCCGTGCAGTATCCTCGCTAACACGCCTACAGCACCACAATTACTGTCGCGTGGTGCAATACTCGCCTGCCCGGCCTCTTACCGATGCACATGTCCAGATTCTTTCTTGGGCATAGTCCGAGCCAGCGCTCGAGCCCTCTCGCCTCCCACGCGCTCTTGCTCCTCGCTTGCAACGGACCCTTTTCTCTCCTCATCATAAACTGGCCCGCGCTAATTGGCCCAAGCTTGAATCCAACCCTGCCCTGTGGGACTCTTTCGATGGCTGAACAACTGTGACAATGTGCCAATAGCACCCCTTATTCTGAGTCCTGTCTCAATCGCCAGTAGAAAAAGAAAAAACAGGCCCCGAAACCGCAGTTCCCATTGTCGCAAGTTCTGAGTCACAATGGTCCTAAATGATTGAGGCACAATGTACCCTGGAGCAGGAATTCTATTATATCGTTGTGGTATTCTAGACCCCAACCCCGGCATCTTGTCCTCTTCTTTTTCTGGTGCAGAACTGCCTGATGCAGAAGCCGATCCACAAAATTAGGATGGCTACCCCTAAAGCAATGACTGAGACCAATGCCGTCTTGCCCACACGCACGGAAAAGACTGACACAGCAAGCGCCGCAAACGCTAACGCCGCCACCGACCCCAAGGGTAGAACCAGAGCTGCAATGAGGTTCACATATCGGAAAACCTCGAATCGAAACCGGGTCCAGTGCGTCTCTTTGGTCGTTTGCCGCTTTTTGTACCACGCCTTGTGCACATACATGGCAGCAAGCAAGATACTGGCTAGACTCAGGTCCATTGTGAAGAGCACCCAGCTGATGGCAATGAATGTCCGGGCGTGTTCTGGTGGAACGTCCGGGTTCTCCGTCGTCTCGGGGACAGCTTGGAAGATACACTGGAATGTGATGGACCCGCCAAAGGCTGCAAAAGCAACGACAGCTGCGAAGAACTTCTCATAGAATTTATCTTCGCATGAGCCTGTAGGAGACATCGAGGAACAGGCACTGCTACTGGTCGTCGCTCGAGCCAAATCGGATTGCACTGGAGCGAAGTCCTTCGTTTCAATTCTGGGGACATCGCGAGGGGCCTTGAACTTGTTGTGCGACGATTCCAGCTCGTCCAGGATGAGCTGAAGCAATTGCTCCGATTTCGAATCGTTGTGGTCAACGACAAAAGTGCGCGAACTCCGGCCGCTGGCAACGACTGGCGCCAGGTACTGCATTTCGGAGCCGCTCGACATTTTCTTGTTGATCGATTGTCGCAACGGTATAATTATGAGGTTTGTTCGTATATCGAGGAGTTCTGTTGTGATCGCTTTCACAGAGACTGATGGTGATACCGCTGCTGAGTTGGTTGAAGTTGAAACAACCTGTCTCGATAATCGACATCCTCAACTATATACACAGGTTTGGCATCTCCTCTCTCGTGAAGAATTGCACACTCATCCAAAACCATTGTCCTGGACCGCCCACGGGCTGGACAAGTCATCTGGATGGAAATTGGCGAGCGTGGATGGCTGAATTGAGGCTGTCCACCTATGACTGTCAAAAAAAAAGGACGTCTCACAGCCCCCCCGCTTCACCGGTTGTGATACCGGTCTAGAGGCAGGGATTGACGCAAGGGCAAAAACGGGTTGTTTGGTCCTTGAACTCCTCCTCCAAGACTTCTCGTTCAATCCCTGGCAGGCTGATGGCTGCGACTCGCAGGCAGGTGACTCCTGTAAATGGGCGATTCAGCTACAATCATCGCCAACAGTCAGGGGGCGCGGCAGACGCCTAAAAGGGCCCATGAAGATGAGCAACGAGGTAGGCTGGCAGTGGCTGGTCAGAAAAAAGAGGCAGACAGCCTGATTGACGATCATCGAACCCCGTTTCTCAACATCTCGCGTACCGCACCGTCTGATTGGGCCGTGACCTGCAGCATACCCCTGTTTCCTCGTGCGGACGGCTTGCTACAAATAACCCCCCATGTGAATGCATCACAGCCTCCACATGACTGACTGACGTATAGGAGGAGCACCAGCAGAGATGCTGCAGACTGTTGCTGGGTAATCAAGGTGCGTCTTCTCCGTTCCGGGGCTAATGGGGTTGACCACGAGGCTCTATGGATGTATGGCCCAACCCACCACACGGACAAGGGAAGGAAAAAAGATGAGGCTGAGGCTGGGGTACAGATGGAGATGAAGAGACAGGGCGCCTCTCCCTCACTACTATTCATCACCTCGCCTTCCTCCAAATTTATACACCACAGCCTCGCTTCCAGCCGGTTGCTGCTAGCCTTTTTCGGCCCAGAAACACCATTTGCGAAGAGGGATCGGGCATGGTATTCATGATGGCGCATGGTGGCCAATGTGAAGGGAATGGAATGGAATGGTGAAATTACACTTCAGTGCTGGATACTCATGTGATTGGCAGCCTGGTGTGCCCGATCAACGTTGCTTGTCTCTCACTCGATGCCGTCCTGTACTCCGTCATGCATCTTCCATAATAATGTTACACAGTGCCAGCTTCGTATACCATTTCACATCAGAAGACAGAAGACACCCAAGAAAATAATAATCCAAGTCTCAATATCGGCTGACCCCGAGACCACGTCGTGATTCGCCCTCTCGTCGTGGTGAAAGACCTCGAGCGGTACTGTTCTCGCCCGTCTTATCTCTGCACTCCGTCCATCCGTTGATTCTTGTACAAATTCTCGCCGTAGATCTCGGTCCCATCGGCCTCCACGATCTCCGTGGCGACGCTCATCTCAAACGCGTCCTTTGGGAGTGCGAATCTCGGGTTCTCGGCGAAGCAGATATCAAACGTCCTTTCGGACCCCATTCTGGGTCCGCTTGCGTCCAGA
Source organism: Fonsecaea pugnacius (assembly GCA_011800825.1). Lineage (NCBI taxonomy): Eukaryota > Fungi > Ascomycota > Eurotiomycetes > Chaetothyriales > Herpotrichiellaceae > Fonsecaea > Fonsecaea pugnacius. The sequence continues at coordinate 127,029 of WJFF01000007.1, read as the reverse complement.
CAGATCGGACCCCAAAGTTCCACTCCGTTGAGGACCCCGCCTTGGTGGTGGAACATGTGCTCAAAAAGACGGTGCTCCCCCTGGTAGACAGTCGTCACATCCCCCATAAGCACACATAACAGACACCTGTATACCCTTGTATTCTGCCTGCTAGACGATATGTGAGACTTGAAGAGCAGAAGAGATCGCCAACGAAGGTCACGTGTCGAATGAGCTTTGTCGTCAAAACGTGCTCGGCCTCGATCATCTCGGTCTGCAGGTGTCGCAAAGGAACATTTCCGACAGTAGCAAGCCCACTCCAGATTCTTCATAGAGATCTGGACCCCCTTCTCGTAGACACCTTGATGAATGTAATATGCCCCTTTGCAAAGGCCGGCACCAGCCATCACATCAACGGGTGAGAGAGTTAAGACTGGGCTGATAGGTGGAGTCATGACTTGGGATCTGTGGGGATCATCCACAGATCTGATCGAAGGTGAAGTGGATGAGGTGATGTCTGAAGCAGGCCGGGAGGTGGGCTGTGACAATATCGAGCCATTCTCTTTCTCCGCAGATGTGGTTCGGTGTAACTTTTTAAAAACGTTCCACGACGACTTCCGTGGAACCTGGCCTGGGCAAGGATGCGTCCCAGACTCCAGAGACTCACTGCGACTCTTGGGCTCGGGGGTTGGAGGTGCCTCGAAGACCTCCTTCATCTCGTCTGGCGATGATCGAAATGGTTTTGCTGGTAGCTGCAAGCTACGTAATGTTGGAGGCATAGGTTCGAGGTTCGAGCTAGAGTGATCGTCGAGTTCCGAGGGAGTCTCAATGACCTGCTTCGTTTCTTCTGCAGCAGGCACCGGTATTCTGACTTGCGAGTTCGGGCCACAAGATTTCTGTTGGCGCAAATAGAGTTCATTGAGAATCGTAATCGCGCGTAGTCGGGCGGTGATGGCAGCATCAATGCAGGCTTCGAAGTCCATGACACTGTCATCTTTGCTAGCGAGCATGAGGTGGCGCAAGAACGATGCTTGAACTTCGATGGTTAGGCTCTGGAGAGCCCGATGAGCAACGTCTTCAGAGAAGAGGTCAGCGCCAGGCCCACAAGAGGAACAAACCCCAGAATAGTGCTCACCATCTCCTTGCTCGAAGCTTGACCCAAATCGCTGTATGCCCTTTGCTGTGATCTTCTCAATCTCTTGGTGGCCTTCTTGAAGTGACTCTTCCAGCGCCACGCTTGGAGGTGAGGCGCCTTTTGCCTTGCGGCTCTCCTTAATGTTCTCGACAATGGAGCCGGCATCCTTGTATGCTGTGATCAAGGCTGCTACCGCCCCGATCACAGCAATACCAAGCTCGGTGCTGGACATCGTAAACGCGTCGCAGGAACGGCCGGAAGCAACTTCGGTTCACTCAAATGCGAATGGGATTGTGGTTACCGACCGTGGCTGGCCATGGTTTCACTGCGCTGAAGGTGGGGTGGGTGGCACAGTCAAGTCCGCACGCAAGAGGATTGTCAGAGTTGAGGATGGTCGAGAGGTATGGTTGTAATTGTTATGTTGATTGTCATTGAGAGACGGGATCTCAGGTAGAACAGGTCAAGAGGATGTTTTATGAGAGCGTGCGCATGAGTCGCTGCTGGGTCGCCAAGGGTATGAACTGGGTATTCTCAGGGTCAAGTTCCCATGTTCCAGCACAAAGCACTCCATCCAGGCTACACTCAGGGAGGAGTGCTCCGTGCACCATTTCCCGTCGTGCTCTTGGGGCTCGTGGACAAACAAGACTGGGCGGGAGAGGCAGCCAATTGCAGAGGCATGTGGCGGCATACTAGACATGAGTCCGTCGGTGATGGGGGGCGCAGTTTGCAGGTGGTAGCTTCGCCCTGCGCAAGGGTGGAGGGAGCTCTCGGTGTGAGGAGTCTGTGGTGAGTGCAGACTTGTACATAACAAGTACTTGTATGTACTAGCCTCTCGGATCTGAAGGACAAGAAATCGGCATCCCAAGGTTTCGATGGGCACGTGTGTTGCAACGGGACGAATTGCTGGTTGGCGAGCCCTTGAACTGGAGTCGTTAGACTTTGCGAGGGAAGATCGCGGGCGTGGCATGACGAACGACCCACACGCCGGGGCCACGGGCCACGGGCAGACGGGCCACAGGGACGCAGTCAAGAGTCACGCAGCCAAGTCAATACGAGAACCGAGTACAAAATGCTCAG